>SJYC01071858.1:0-19985 GCA_006408675.1 Madoqua kirkii
TATAACCAACAAGGACCTACTGTACAGCATATGAAATTCTGCTCGATGTTCTCGGCAGCCTGGATGGGAGGAAAGTTTGGGGGAGAATGGAACATGTATATCTGTGGCTGAGTTCCTTTGCTGGTCAACTGAAATATCACAACACTGTTAATCAGCTATACTCCAATCCAAAATACAAAGTTTAGTATAAAAAAAAAAAACTACAGAAACATTCAATGTAGGACCAGAAAAAGGGCCAAGTGTTTTTAAAACTCAATGGGAACAATTTTGTTTCAACAAAACCACATTATTCACTAGATTGGATTAATATCATTCAGTTGAGTGTTCTCGGGTGGGTAGTTCAGTTAGTATTCTGAGTATACATCTGTCTTTGGTGGGTTGAGTTTATAAGTGAATGTGAATACTGCATTTCTTCTTTGTATATGTTTAAATTATAATAGAAAATCATTTAAGTCAACACCAGAGGTATTGAATGGCTGAATCTCTTTACTGTTCACCTGAAACTATCACAGCATTGTTTGTTAACTGGCTATATCCCAGTACAAAATAAAAAGCTAAAAAAAAAAAAAAAAAGGAATTCTCCTGTAGAACTTTTCTCTTGTGTCTCCTTGAAAAGTGCTCTAACTCAACAAAAGAGGAGGGCTGGGTCCCCCATGTAAAATATACAGGATGCCATGATGATGGTTGGGGACTTATCTGGTGGTCCAGTGAAATGCTGACTTTCTATAAAGTGTATTAAAAAACACAGACATTATTTTGCTGACAAAGGTCCATCTAGTCAAGGCTATGGCTTTTCCAGTAGTCATGTATGGATATGAGAGTTGGACTATAAAGAAAGCTGAGTGTCGAAGAATTGATGCTTTTGAACTGTGGTGTTGGAGAAGACTTTTGAGAGTCCCTTGGACAGCAAGGAGATCCAACCAGTCCATCCTAAAGGAAATCAGTCCTGAATATTCACTGGAAGGACTGATGCTGAAGCTGAAACTCCAATACTTTGGCCACCTAATGTGAAGAGCAGACTCACTGGAAAAGACCCTGATGCTGGGAAAGATTGAAGTCAGGAGGAGAAGGGGTTGAAAGATGGTTGGATGGCATCAACAACTTGAGGCCCATGAGTCTGAGCAAGCTCTGGGAGTTGGTGATGGACAGGGAAGCCTGGCATGATACAGTGTGTGGGGTCACAAAGAGTTGGACACAGCTGAGCGACTGAACTGAACTGATGATCATCATACGGCATGGATTATACTGAAGTCTTGCCGCTGGATTAATAGCCAAGTTGAAAGAGGAAGAAGGAAGAAACAGCACAGCAAAAGCATCTCAACTGAGATGATTTCTAATTTCAAAAATGTTGAAAATGGAACCTAAAATCTGTGAGTCAACAAAATAATTCGATTAGAAATGGTATTTCTTTCCAATACAAAAGGAGAGTTCAGACATCCCCTATTCAATGCCCCTCCCAACCCCCTCTCTAGTCAAAGCTCTTTTCTGCTCCATCTGTTGTCTCCTTACAGATTTCTAGTGGATCTTAGAACCTGGCAATTCTTTGATAACCCCTGTCCTTTCAGCAGTAAACTATAAAGATTGTTTCAAGATAAGAGGAGGTAAGAAAGCCAGATTTTTTAGGTTAGCTTCCTGGTTGAACCAGAAATCACTTTGTCTTCATTGCTTTGTGGCCCAGATATGAAGAGGTCCCCCCCTGTGGATGGAGATGCTTCCTCCAGGGTCTACTGGAAGCTCCTCATTGAACCATAGAAACCTACACAGGGCAGGAGTTCCTTAAATTTCTCTTTTGTTTTTCAACAGAGCTACACGCAGCAGTAAATGAATGAGATTCCTTTGTATTGGTTCTAAAATCAGAGGCCAAAGAGCTGTGCTGGGGGTGGGGGTGAGGATGGGGGTGCAGCTGTGGTTAATTGCTAAGTGGTGTCTGACTCTTGCAATCTCATGGACTATAGACCACCAAGCTCCTCTGTCCATGGGATTTCCCAGGCAAGAATATTGGAGTCTGTGGATGGGGTGGGGGGGCAGAACCATCAGGGTATAAAATACAGATGCTTGGGTCCCACACCCCCAAGATTCTGATACATCAAGTTTGGTGTTGGATCTGGAGATTTTTTGCTTAAACTTCCTGGATGATTCTGATACACACCAAAGTGTGGGAACCAAGAAAGGATAGCTCTGACCAAGGCCTCCTGGCTGCAGATACGAAAGGAAATTCACATTGCAGCAACAGGTTTATCTGGGACCAGGAGAAAGGCAGTTTGGGGGCCTCCATGGTGGCCTGGTGGTAAAGAATCTGCCTGCCAATACAGGGGACATGAGTTCCATCCCTGGTCCAGGAAAATCCCACATGCCACGGAGCAACTAAGCCCATGAGCCACAACGGTTGAGCCTGTGCTCTCGAGCCCAGAAACTAACTATTGAAGCCCCCATGCCCAGAGCCTGCGCTCTGCAACAGCAGGAAGCAGTGCAACGGAAAGTTCACGCCCTGCAACGAGAGTAGCCTCTGCTCGCCACCAACGGGAGAAAAGCCCACGCGGCAGCAGAGGCCCAGCACCGCCAAAAATAGCTAAATGAACGAATGAATGAAGAAATAAAAAGAAAGGTGGTTTGGGCTGCAAGGCAACAGCTTCAAACAGCTTATGGAGAAGTCTACATTTAATTCTTAGGACATGGAGTCCTGGTTGAGGAGGAGAGCAATGGGGGACCTCTTTTATGCAGAAACAAGAAATGACAGTGTGAATCAGCACATATGGAGCATCCTATTTATCAAGCATAGCCACACCTGCCATACTGTGCAGGGCTCTGGAAATCTACGAGGAAGAATAGAATAACCCCTGCTTCAAGAAACATACAGTCCAGGTGGACAGAAAAATCACTGGCTCATCAGAAAGTAACAGGTGGAAACCTTTCAGTTCCTTTGAGATCTTAGAGACCATGGAAGATTTTGACTTTAAGAAAAAAGACTTAGTGAATTCCCTGGCAGTCAAGTCATTAGGACTCCATGCATTCACTGCTGAGGTTGTGGGTTCAATCCCTGTTGGGAAACTAGGATCCCACAGGCCACACAGTGTGGCCAAAAAGAAAAAAAATTTAAAAAGAAAAAAGACTTGGATAAAGTCAAAGACCTTTAAAAATGTGAATCTGGAGAACAGAAAAAAGTCAGATCTTTAACAGTGAAAGATTTGGGAGATGGTACCTGGCAGTGCCTAGGTATGTATAAGTTCAAATCTTCATCTACATTATGTATTCACTTTTTCATAGCTAGAAAACCACTGGGTGTTTTGAATTATTATTTGCATAAATACATTTTATTTAAAAGGCAAAAATGAAGTCATCAGCAGTTCACAGGTCATCCATGCTGTTTGGGGGGTGAATGTACCAGGTGGCCCTCTGAAGCCATCTTCCAGGGATTCAAGGGATCAGCTGAGGTTTAAAGCAGTTTAGGTCTTCAGCTAGACCTCGTAGATGCTGTCAAAATCCTTGATATTTCTGGGAGGTTTGTTTCCAGATCTTGTAAGTGCCTGATCACAAACTACTTTAGAAAACTCTAATGTATTCACAGAACAGCAGCCAGAGTGAATTGAAATAAAATATAATTTGAGTCATGAATTATCCCTTGTGCATCAATTTAAAATAGTTTCATTGACAAATTGCTGCCATGAGTGATGAAAATTTAATTTCCTGGTCATTTATAATTTCATAATGAAAGAAATACTCCAATTTAAAAAATAGCAAAATGTTTCATTTTATTAGAAAGGGAAAAATACATGAACATAAACTCTTTTACTTTGTGCACGCTCAGTCATTCAGCTGGGTCTTTGCAGCTCCATGAACTATAGCCCAGGAGACCCTTCTGTCCATGAGATTTTCCAGGCAAGAATGTTGGAGTGGGCTGGCATTTCCTCCTCCAGGGGATCTTCCCAACTCAGAGACTGAACCCAGGTCTTCTACATTACAGGCAGATTCTCTACCCCTGAGTCACATGGGAATCCCCAAACTCTTTCATTTTAATGTTTTTTTACGAAGAATATGTTTGTGTCTTTATCACAAGCCATAGTGTAATTGCTCTACAATATTCAAATGGAATAAACACCACATTAATATTTCTTAACTCAATAAAATTCTATCACAAATCTCCCACTCAGTACTTTTATTTTTTGCCATGCTGTGTAGCCTGTGGGATCCTGGGTCCCCCAGTCAGGGATGGAACCCAGGCTCCAGCAGCGGAAGCTCGGAGTCTGAACCACCAGACCACCAGGGAAGTTTTCTGTCCATCAATATTGATGAGAAGGCCAACGCCCATCATTCTCCAGGCATCCTCCTGCCTCCTGAGATGGTACCAAGGTCCCAGGCTTTTCCTAGGTGATCTCAAGTTCCCCCCACCCTATCCCACCTCTTATCCCTGCCCTGTGGTTGACAAATAACTATGTTAATCCTGATCCTCCTCAAGCATACATCACTATAACTCTGTAGAAACAAGTCTTGCTTGACCTGCATCCTGCCCAGGCCTCCTGGCTTATTCAGTGGTGGGCAACTCAAGTGTCCAAGCCCCAGGCTTAGTGCCCACATCTTCTCTGGCCCCTAGACTGGCAGCCCCAAAATTTTGGCTTGTGATTTAAAGCAGCCATAGCCCTCTCCTGCACTTCTACAGAGCAGCAGCCTAAGTTTTCTTTCTGGAACAGGAGACAATACCCTAACTGACAAAAATTTTAAGGGACAAAGACAAAAAATAAATTTGTGTTTTTTTACCCTACCATAGACTATGTTTATTCAATGTATCAATTGCTTGGTGCTCAGTTGTGTCCAACTCTTTGTGACCCCATGGGCTGTAGCCCACCAGGCTCCTCTGTCCATGGGATTTCCCAGGCAAGAATACCAGAGTGGGTTGCCATTTCCTCCTCCAGGGGACTTTCCCAACCCAGGAATCGAACCTGTGTCTCCAAGTCTTGCATTGACAGGCAGATTCATTACCACTGAGCCACCTGGGAAATGTTTTGATTACACCATGTGTGTGTTAGTCACTCAGTCATGTCCGACTCCGTGGACTGTAGTCTACCAGGCTCCTCTGTCCATGGAATTCTCTAGGCAAGAATACTGGAGTGGGTTGCCATCCTCTTCTCCAGGAGATCTTCCCCACCCAGGGATCGAACCAGGGTCTCCTGCATTGCAGCCAGATTCTTTACCATTTGAGCCAAGATTACACCATAGAGTATGTTTATTCAGTGTGCAACTTTCTCAAGGACACATATGATTTTTTTTAATGTATCATTTTTTTTAATTATTTTACTTTACAATACTGTATTGGTTTTGCCATACATCAACATGAATCCACCACGGGTGTACATGTGTTCCCAGTCCTGAACCCCCCTCCCACCTCCCTCCCCATACCATCTCTCTGGGTCATCCCAGTGCACCAGCCCCAAGCATCCTGTATCCTGCATCAAACCTAGACTGGTGATTCGTTTGATATATGATGTTATACAAGTTTCAATGCCATTCTCCCAAATCATCCCACCCTCTCCCTCTCTCAGAGTCCAAAAGACTGTTCTATACATCTGTGTGTCTCTTTTGCTGTCTCTTATACAAGGTGATTGTTACCATCTTTCTAAATTCCATATATATGTGTTAGTAAGAAACAAGTATGATTTTTAAATGTTACAAAATAATAAAATGAATGGCTTCCTATCTTAACCCAGATTCCTACCTATTCCTCTAAAGAATATGAGTCTCAAAAAGGCTCCAGAAAGGATTCTATTTATATTTTCTTCATACAGTAGAAGTGTCCTTTAAACTTCATGAGTAACACTGTGTGAATAGAACCCTATTTGTATGGAAACTAGGGAAAGTGGCCATTTAAAGGAATCCATCAGCTTCCCTGGTGGATCAGTTGGTAAAGAATCTGCCTGAAATACAGGAGACCTGGGTTCAACCCCTGGGTCCTGAAGATCCCCTGGAGAAAGGAATAGCTACCCATTCCAGTAGTCTTGCCTGGACAAAGTTTCCATGGACAGAAGAACCTGGCGGGCTACAGTCCACAGGGCCACAGGGAGTCACACACAGCTGACCCACTAACACTTTCAGCCCTTTCCATCAGGACCTCACTATTACATTGAAAAATTGTTTATTAGTGAGTTGGGGATAAATGTAGCTCAGTTGCTAAAGAATCCACTTGCAATGCAGAAGACCCTGGTTTGATTCCTGGGTCAGGAAGATCTCCTGGAGAAGGGATAGGCTACGTATTCCAGTATTCCTGGGCTTCCCTTGGCGGCTCAGATGGTAAAAAAAAATCCGCCTGCAATGTGGCAGTCCTGAGTTCAATCCCTGGGTCGGGAAGATCCCCTGGAGGAGGGCATGGCAACCCACTCCAGTATTCTTGCCTGGAGAATCCCATGGACAGAGGAGCCTGGTGGGCTACAGCCCATGGGGTCGCACAGTGTTGGACAGGACTGAAGCGACTAAGCAGGAGCAGGAATAGGCTTCTGAAGTGCCAGGTTGCTCAAAGGTTTAGTTGACTTTACTTTTCTAGATTAGTTAAATCGTTCTTTCCATTTTGACCAAAAAACAGAAATTTAAGAGGCAAATTTCTTGTCCTTGTCACAGGAGAGCAGGAAGACTCAGCCTTAAACCCATAGAAGGCATGGCTCCTTCACTCAAGTTTTCAAGACCTCTTGGCTTCCCTGCATGGAAACCACCCATCTGCCATTCCGGGTCCCCTTTGAGTCTCAGGATCTCAGAACTAGCAACGACCTCAGTGAACATCCACATCCAAACCTTCCCCTGCCCCCATTTTATGGATGAGAAAACTGAGCTCCAGGGAAGTCAAGCCACACACCCAAATTCAAAGAAATGGCTCCAAGCCCTCCTGCTTCGCATAGGTCACCCTGCCTCTGTGAAGGCCTCTCAGCTGCTGCAGGCCAGACAGAGATGCTTGTCGTCCAGACCATTCAGCTGGGGGATACGTGTGCCAGGAAGGGCAGGTCACATGAGGCCACTGTAGGGAAAGGGAGGCCTCTCCAAAAGCTTCCAAGCTATCCCCAGGTCACTCAGGTGAGTGTGCTCTGGAAAGGCAGAGCCAGCCCTATCGGTGAGAATCCACCACACCCCGGAAGCCCCAGGACAAGGGGCAGATTATCTGAGTGCTCTTTGTGTGGCAGGGACCGTGGCAAACGTTGCACAGGAGTGGGGGGCAGCTTCCTGTTCCCACTGCCAACGCTGATTGCCCAACTCCCCTCTGTCACCTTAGCTCCCACACCCAAGCTGCCAGTGCCCGAGGGACGAGCCTTCCACATGGTGAGGCCTCAGCCTTTTCCAGCCTTTTCTTGGTCAGCCTCCCTTTCTTTTTTAATCTGCTCTTCTGGAGCCAAAGCAGCTGACCTCCTAGCCTCCCCTTGGCTTGATTTAGGGGTCTTGGTACTCAACCTGTCACCAGCTTACTCCACATCTGGGTAGCCCCCTCTCATACTCAAGCGTGGGCCTGCCAAAGAGCCAGCCTGAGACCGCCCACTCCACGGGTATCTGCCTGTCTCCGTCTTGATTACTGTCCCGCTGGCCTGTGCCTGAAATGGGCAGCCCTCCCCTGGTGTCTCTGTCACAGCTTTCCTGTGTCAGTCCCACTCGGGTTTTCTTCGCCTCCAGCTGTGTCCAGGGTGTTGCCCCAGTGGTCATCAAGAGCTTGGGAGCTAACACTCAAAGCTTCAGGGGGTGCATTTAGGGGGCCTTTGTCAGGGCGCTGGGCTGGGGCTTTGGCGACCACACTATGTTCACCACAGAAGATGTGTGTGTAATGTCTGGGAATCTTTGGACAAAAAAGGACTCTCAAGAAGTCAACATATCTGTCCCAAGTCTTCAGGTTAGAATATTACTTTAATATCATATGACATTCCTTTAGTGTGAAATCTGAAAAGAAATGATACAAATGAGCTTACTTACAAAACAGAAACTCACAGACTTAGAAAAGGAAAGTCTAATGGTTTCGGGGAGGGGGGAGTGTTGAGGGAGAGGGATAGTTAGGGAGTTTGGGAAGGTCATGTACACACTGCTATACTCAAAATAGATAACCAGCAAGGACCTATTGTATAGCAAATGGAGCTTTACTCAACGTTATGTGCAGGTTTGATGGGAGGGGAGTTCAAGTACTCCTTCACTGTTGACCTGAAACTATCACAACATTGTGAATCAGCACGTAGGTGCTGTGCTGTGCTAAGTCACTCAGTCATGTCTAACTCTTTGCGACCCCATGGACTGTAGTTCACCAGACTCCTCTGTCTATGAGGATTCTCCAGGCAAGAGATCCCCATGCACAGATCCTCTGGATTTATCCATGGGGATTCTGTCCATGAATATCATGCTCTTCTCCAAGGGACCTTTCCAACCCAGGGATCAAATCCAGGTCTCCTGCGTGGCGGGGGGATTCTTTACCAGCTGAGCCACCAGGGAAGCCCAAGAGTACTGGAGTGGGTAGTGTATCCCTTCTCCAGGGGATCTTCCCAATCCTGAAATCAAACTAGGGTCTCCTGCATTGCAGAAGGATTCTTTACGCACTGAGCTAACAGGGAAGCCCTAATCAGCTATATACGAACACAAAATAAAAAGTTCAAAGTCTGAAAGGAGAAGAAAACGTTTTTGGTTTGAAAAACCTTCAAAAAATGAGGCTCCACTACTCTTAGCTATCCTTTTCATGGGAAACAAAACACGAAGGATATGAGAATAAAAGTTGCTAAACTCTGCCCCAAAAAAGGAAGTGTCTCTTTGTCCCAGTACTGCAAGGGTGAGGTTCCCTCCGACTTCCTCTGAGACCTGCAGAAACAGGAATGGGATGGATGGTCCGAGTTCAGGCTGGCTGAGAGGCACCCTTGCCCGAAATAAGCACATGTGCACAGGTGTGCAGGCACAAACACAGGCCAAGAACAAAAAAAGATTCAGGTAGAAGCTGGATATTAAATGAAATTTAATTCAGGATTTTTTAAAAATTCATTTTGAGTATATAGATGGTGTTTTTCCTCAGGTCTACTTGTGATATGAATTTACCTTCTGCCACCTAGCAGATTTCGTGGTTCCTTTCCTAGTTCTAAGTGGGCCACTCCTGGATTGTAGGGATCGTGCTGATAGTCCTTGTGTCATAGTTGACCCATCACAGTGTAAGGGACAAGAAAGGATGAGCCTTTTTGATTTTTTTCTGTTCCAATTAAAAAAGAAATTGAGGAAGGACTCTGATTGGCTGAATTTAAGTTCAGTGCTCACTCTGAGCCAATCAGCAAAGGCCAGTTGCTTTGGCCTCTAAGAACATGGGAACTCCTGCTCCAGTGGATGAAGCAGTTTCCAGAACCAAAAGGAAAGCTATCATCAAAAGAATTGAAGGCAAACACTCAAGACAATAGACATCCACAATAAAGTATTTGTAAACCTGAATGTAGGTGTAGTGAGCTAGGACAACGCCACTGCCTAAAGACACACTACAAAACATAGTAAATAAATATACCTTGAACAGAAGGTGTCAAAATGTCAGTAGCTGTTACATTAAGAAGGTAGGTGGTACAAACTATATACCTTTGTATTTTTCTAAAAAGAGTTAGAGTTATGTATTAAGTTTAGAAATTTAAAGGCAAAAATAAAAGAAAAAATGCAGAATTTATAGCTTCCACATCAGCAAAAGAGGAAAAGGAAATATGAGAATATTTCATCAATCTAACTGAAGGCAGACTGGAAAAAAAATGCAAACAAGAAGGATGGAAAGCACCAGCCATAAAAGAAAATGCTTAAAATAAGTTTAAATATATGAGAAATAACAAGAAATGTCAATAGGTTCTGTTCACTCAATAGAAACAGACTATCCACTCTTATTTTTTTTAATGAGGCTATATCCTGTCTATAAAAGTCATGTAAAACTGTTTCTAAAACAAACTGACATAGAAATACTGAAAAAGATACACTCTAGAAGTACTAAAACCATAGTTTGCATAGTGGTATTAATTTGTAATAAAATACGATATTAACTTGGGCCTTCCTGGTGGCTCAGTGGTAAAGAATCTGCCTGCAATGCAGGAGACCAGGGTTTGATCTCTGGGTTGGGAGGATCCCCTGGAGGAAGGCCTGGCAACCCACTCCAGTATTCTTGCATAGAGAATTCCATCAATAGAGAAGCCTGGTGGGCTACAGTCCATAGGGCTGCACAGAGTCAGACAGGACTGAAGCGACTTAGCAGCAGCAGCAGCAGCATGATATAACTTATAGTAAAATCAACATAGATAAGGTAGAATGCTACATAGTAATAAAAAAAACATTCCACCAAAATTTGATTGCATCTACCAAAATAATCTGGAAACATATTAAATAAAAATGGATACAATTGAAAGGTGAAAATAATAAACCCACAATCTGCTGGGGGATCTTAGCAGCTTTTTCTCAGACACAGATCAAGCAGGCATAATACTGTTAAGAATATAGAAGAGTGGTTTAAAAAAAGGGGTGTCGAGGGGAAGCTGTTAGTTAGCAAACCCTGATTAAAAGCCAACCATTTATGCAATTTCAGGTAAATCATAAAAGGCAGAAGTTTTCCTGCTGTGACTTTCAGTGTCCTTTATCTTATCAATGTGAAAATAATCAGTGAAGAGCATGACTGAAAAATGGTGTCTATTGAAAAGCGGCAATTTAATTATTAACCTAATACAAGACACAGTTATAAAACTTGTCAAACGGTAACCATTTCAAAAAAAAAAAAAAAACGAACAAGACAGTCCTTGATTTAAACCCTTCATTGCTTTGAAAAAATGGCATCAAACTGAAAGAACAAGAAGTCCATTAATATCACCTGTTGGTGTCTGTTGTAAGACCTGCTACTTACTGACCAACGGCCTAGTCATCATTCAGAAACTTTCTAGGGCAGTGATGCCCATGTAGAATTTTGGCAGCAACTTGAAGAATGCTGCTGCTAAGTCGCTTCAGTCTTGTCCGACTCTGTGCGACCCCATAAATGGCAGCCCACCAGGCTCCCCCGTCGCTGGGATTCTCCAGGCAAGAACACTGGAGTGGGCTGCCATTTCTTTCTCCAATGCATGAAAGTGAAAAGTGAAAGTGAAGTCACTCAGTCGTATCCGACTCTCAGTGACCCCATGGACTGCAGCCCACCAGGCTCCTCCGGCCATAGAATTTTCCAGGCAAGAGTACTGGAAGAATAAAAAGACTCAAACAACACTAAAGATTACAACAGAATCCCCTGAAAGCCTTCACAGTTAACGTGATATTCACCTGGCTGGTCATCACCACTGTATCTTCTGTTTGATCTGAATGTTTGTTGCTCAGACGTATTCTCTTATATACTCATGTGCATATCTGCCACTGATCCAATTTCACGCTAAGGCCCGGAAGTCTTCCAGGAAAGAGCTACCTTGTGTCAAATGCCCTGCTTAGTTCACTGAGCCTATGATCAATACTCCTAACAAAATAGATCTTTTATTATTCAAAAAAAAAAAACCACACAACATTTTAAATGTTTATCCGACTCTTATCCAAGAGTTCATAGCCCACTGAGTTTCCATTTGAGATCCATAGTTCTAGAATCTCATTACCCTAACTTCATTGAAGTTTTCCTTTATAACATTTTGCTTGGACTATTGCCCATCAGGTTCCTCTGTCTATGGGATTCTCCAGGCCAGAATACTGGAATGGGTTGCCGTGCCCTTCTCCAGGGGATCTTCCCAACCCAGGGATCAAACCCAGGTCTCTTGCATTGCGGGAGATTCTTTACTATCTGAGCTACCAGGAGAGAAAAACCTTTTGCTTTCATTTAAGTCAGTTCCTGGAAGGAAAACAAAATTGAGTAGTTAACTTGCATGATCCATTCCAACCAGGTCTCTTGCATTGCGGGAGATTCTTTACTATCTGAGCTACCAGGAGAGAAAAACCTTTTGCTTTCATTTAAGTCAGTTCCTGGAAGGAAAACAAAATTGAGTAGTTAACTTGCATGATCCATTCCATAAGAATTTATAGAGTGTCAGCTCCTGGGCCAAGTGTTGGGCTTGAAAATGAACAATACAAGGTCCCTGCCCTTAAGGAGCTTCTGATACAATGGGGAGAATTATATAGCAGATAATAACAATACAGTGTGATAAGGTAACCAAGGAGACTCCACTGGCACCAAGAGGCCTCTTGCTGGAGGGACTGGCACCCAGAAACAGCATTAGTCACCAAGGTAAAAACCTCAGCCAAGACACACACACAAAAAATGTAGGTAGTAAGGAAGCAGAGGAGGGGGTGGTGAGCTTTCCAGACAAAAGGATTAGCATGTGCAAGGCCATGAAGATAAGAGAAAGCGTGGGCACCCTGTGAGAACCGCCAGGGAAGCACAGAGTAGGGGGAGGCACATGGCAAGAGACGGCAGGTCTCATGTGTGCCCCTGAACGAGGACGACACGGTGCGCTCGTGGCTGTCGAAAGAGGCTTGGCTTCATCTCCACAGCCATTTCTCTTGGATCCAGAACCTGTAATGCTCACCTCTTTGCTTTATCGTCTTGGGGGTTTGAATCAATTCTCTAGGTTTTCAACCTGTTTCTAGCTACCACCAGACACGGTGAGAACCTTCCATGCCTATTGTCTACAGAACAGACTTCCAAGTTTGACATTCCAGGCTGTCCACAACCCCTACCCAATCTACCGCCTGCCTCCACACACACTTTCTCCTCCTGATCAACCATGTCCTAGTAACAGAGCTTACCCTTCTTCAACTCTTCTCATTTAATTACAAGAGCCGGCTTTCCTTCTACAAATTCATTCGTCTTCCAAGACTCACCTCAAGCTGCCACCTTTGGTGGAACCTGAGAATATGTCTGCCTGACATTTCATAGATGCCGTCTTGACATTGTCAAATTTCTTGTACGTTTATCTCTCCTTTCCTGAGCTAAACTGTGAGCTCCTGGAGGCAGGGGATATGAAGACACACGGGATATTTTTTTTTAAAATAGATTGGGTTAACATGGGTCAGAACTTGATTTGGCTCTATCATTGTTAAGACAAAGATTCAAGGTGAGGGAATGTTAAAACCTAGCACAAGAGATGACTCGACTTAACAAGAGTGCAGGAGAACAGACAAGAGCCCACGCTCTCACCGTGAGATTCAGACTATTTCATAATGGTTTCTGCTCTGCCAAGATTATCTCCCGGCCACCAGTCATATCAGCAAATGCATCTGACATCTCTAAAGGCCTGACTCACTAAGCAGAAAGATATGGAGACTATTTAGTTCTGAAAGAGATCTTGTAAATCTATGAGGGGAATTTCCCCTCTTACTGTATAAACTTTGGCCTTGTTTGTCTATACTGTTCATACGTAAAATATAGTTATAATAAAAACAGCTCTTAAATTTTTTTCTAGTGCAAAATGACCAGGAAGCTCAAAAGAAATAATCTGATAGTGTTATAAAGAAAAGGAAAAAAGAGGAATGAATTTTTCTCTTTCCCTTTCCTGAGAACGAAGACTATAAAGAGAACAGTGAGCAGACCTGAACATTCCTAGTTTTTTTTAAATTGTAATTGCTCCTAACTCTGAATGTCTAGGCTAAATATATCCCCTAGCTGGTGTTTTGGAGAAGGAAATGGCAACGCACTTGAGTACTCTTGCCTAGAGAATCCCATGGACAGAGGAGCCTGGAGCGCTGCTGTCCATGAGATCGCACAGGGTCGACACGACTGAAACGACTTAGCAGCAGCGGCAGCAGCTGATTTACCTTACAACACTCTTCCCCTTGTAGTTACATATCAGAAGAGGGACGCAGAGCTACTGAAAAGCCAGACTCAGTTAGTGGGTTACTGACACCAGTTTATGACTGTCTTTGAAACAGCGCAGAGGAAGAAATCAAGATCTTATCACCTTTGCTCCTCTTCACTGACTCCTGACTTCGAGTCCTTGCCGTATATAAGTCCCTGGACTCCTCATGGGGACTGGAGGATGGGGGGGCGAGGGGTGCCACAGTTGTTGGGGCATGAGCCCACTATTTTCCCCTCTCCTCTGGCTCAGATAAAAGCCACGTTTCTATTTCCTCCAAACTCTGTCTCCGTATTTTTCATTCAGCTTCGGTGAGCAGAGAAGGCCAAGATTTTGGCCAGCAACAGCAACAAAGACCTAGAGCCACCAAAAATAAATATATATAAATAATATTTAAAATAAAACTGAATAGGAGTAGATAAAGACTGAATCTCTTTGCTCATTTATGGTTCTTCCTCTTGTCCAGAAGCCCCAGGAAGGCAGGGCTCCTGTGTTCTTTGTTCACTGTACAGCACCTCACACAGAGTACATCCAATAAATATTTGTGGAATAAATGATGATTCCTGGTTCTCAAACTGCTATTCTGGGCAGAAACTCTGCCATCAACCAGTAGAAATGTTTCTATGAGGTTGTTTTTTTTTTGTTTGTTTGTTTGTTTTTTTTAATGGATCCACAGAGTGAGTCAAATTCGAGAGTCAAGGACTGGTGAAAAGTACTAACTGCCAACGTCATTCTGCATCCTGCCAAACGGCAAGCAGTGTGCACTGGTATGCACTTGTGGGCTTACTCAGTTGTGTCTGATTGTTAGTGACCCCTTGGACTATAGCCCACCAGGCTCCCCTGTCCATGGAATTCTCCAGGAAGGATACAGGAGTGGGTTGCCATGCCCTCCTCCAGGGGATCTTCCTGACCCAGGGATTGAATCAGCATCTCCTGTGTTTCCTATATTGGCAGGCGGATTCTTTACCATTGTGCCAGCTGGAAAGCTCTTGTGGTTCACTGAAGCACTCCATAATTCCTTTCTGATTAATTTCCTTTGAGCCAGGGATTCCAAAACCTGATCCGATGGACCTATGGGCTTTAGGGCCCCACGAACACTTAAAACATTAGGATGTGTGCTTCTCCCTAGGTATAGGATTCACAGCTCTCATCCACGTATCAGGAGAGTCTGAGCTTTAGAGGTTGATGTTCTCAACTAACCAGCTATTATGAGTGGAGGCCCAAAGTGCAGGAAGCAGAGCAGTGAATTCAAGTTCTGCAGCCAAGGTCACTCCCAGGAGGGCACCCAACTGGCTCTGGGAGACCAGACAACAATGACAGCAAGAAGTTTGGTTAGGCTCAGTGCACTGTGCTGCATACTCATTTATCCTCCCAAAGCTTATGAGAAAAGCACCGATGTTACCACACACCCACTTTACAGATGAGGAAGCTGAGGCTGTGGAAAGTTAAGTAAAGTAGCCTGTTATCCCTAATAATAAGTGAGTGCTTGGATTCAATCCCAGGTCTAAGTGGTGCGCAGCCTGCATGATTAACTACCGCCTCATATTTGTTCTTCCCATGGTCAGAAGAACTGGTCGTCTTTTACGGAAACCACAGAGCACTCTGATTACAAAGAGTAGCCAGCTGCCCTCTTTGCTGTAAAAATCAAGTTCAAGCCTGGTACCAGAAGGCCCCAAAGGTGTCTCCAGCAAACTTTGAATTTTAAAAAATGAAAAGAAATCCAGACAGGTTCCCAAGACTTCACAGTGTGCAGAGCTCTGATCCTGGAGCACGCATATTTCAGAGCCTTTGTGTCTTAATTACAGGTAAACAGGTGGACATACTAGTCTCTGTTGACTCTTTTAAGGTCATTTAATTATGGTCTGCTAAAGAGTGAAAAAAACCCACGCTCTCCACCCACTGTCAAGATCAAAAGCTTACAATTCAGCTCAGTTCAACCACAATCTAACACAATCTATCACTTACAAGTCAGTAGGATGCAGGCAACTGTGGGTGGGAAAGTGGTCATTTTAAAGATGAATAAATCATTTCATATATCCCTCCTGGGAAAAAGTAAGGACGCAGGATACTTTTATGTAATCAATAGAGCCCTGAGCATGAGGCACAAATCTGTGGAGTCAGAGGGAAGCGTGATGGCAATGATGAAGACGGCCACTGTCACCTCGATTTCACAAGGACCAACATGGGGTTGGCATGCTAAACACGCTGTCCCCAAACACCGCAACAATTCTAGGAGGTAAGTTTTCTTGTCCTTCTTTAGAGCTGAAAAAAAGTGGAGAAAACTGCCCAGTGGCATAACACAATAACTAAGTGGCTGAGTCAGGGCTTGAACCCAATTCTCTTGGCCCTCAGAGTCTTGCCTTCTTCCAACCCTCTTGTCCTACGGACCTTGTGCCATATACTGTGAATACCCTCTGTTTATCTGCTTTGTGATCCAATACTTGGTCTACCAAGAAGCATATTCAAAAGAGTAATTTTTAAAACACAGAGCAATTCTAGATTTGAGCGCCACACAACATGGATTTGTGATCTAGGAAGAGTTAAGGGTTGCATGCTGAACTTTCCTTTTCAATATCATTTTAAGGAGTCTTCCCTGTGCAGTTACCCATTCACTGGGTCATGAGCAATTCTCATCTTCCACCTCAAGCCCAGGGCTGGTGTTCTAGAGGCCCTTCTCCTGGGAGATGCCTAAAACTAGCTGATCAAGCCGGTTTCCTAAATGCGTTTGAAACACCTACTTAATATCCAGCATCATCCAGTGCATTCATCTTTGTCGTTGTTTAATCACTAAGTCATGTCTGACTATTTGCGATCCCATGGACTGTAGCCTGCCAGGATCCTCTATCCATGGGATTTCCCAGGCAAGAATACTGGAGTGGGTTGTTGTTTCCTTCTCCAGGGGATCTTCCCAAACCAGGGATCAAACCCACGTCTCCTGCACTGCAGGAGGATTCTTTACCACTGAGCCACCAGGGAAGCCCGTGTTCATCTTTACATGACAATTAATCATTTACAGTGTTTTGTTCCATCTTAGACCATGCCAGTTATGCACAGCACAAAAATAATCTGCCAGAAAGATTGGCTTTCATTGCTCCAGCATGTTATGAAACTACCAAATTGCTGACGTATAGGTTATCGACCACTTAGATTATGAGAAAACACCACGTCCCAAGAGTGACTTTATTATTAATAACTTTGATTCTCAAACATTTATCAGGCAAAGTCCAGCATCCTCTGTCAAATGTCAGGCTCCTAAGAGTCAGATATTGTATTATGAAGTAGTCAACTAGTGACGTAAGTTAAAAGGTAGAATAATAAATGTCTATTTAGGGAAACTGATACCTGCTGGAGATGCTATAAAACGCTTCCTGTTGCTACTCATAGTAACTGTTATTGTTTAGTCACTGAGGGCAATTAGGAGATATCTTTTATCCATACTGTACTGTATTATACAAAAATCGAAGCGGATAATCAGACATAAGAATTAATTGGTCCAGCCCAGGGGTCCTGAGGTCCTAACCTTCATGCTGATTAACTTCATAAAACTGCTAAAATGGTTGCTATTTTGAAAATTTTCTGTCCAATAAATAGAAAAGGCACACTATTCTCAAATCTTAGGTACCATCGGAATCAAGAGGTCTGGGAAGGGGTAGGTAATCTTAATGGTTGCTCAGGTGATTCTGATACAGGTGACCTTTGAGACTGCATATTAAAGGGCCCCTCCCCACCCCTGGCAGGACACCCATCACCAACGCCCTGGGACCGACCTGCACCCTGGTGTAAAGAACAGTAATGTGAATAGTTCCTGGTCCTTACTCCTCACTATTCTTTTCAGAGGCGGAGGCTGAGGTCTAAGGATAAAGGCCATTTTCACTTCTGGGAAGGTGGCTAATTTGTTCAGTTGGCTGTGCAAAGGCAGGGATAAGTGACTGTGAATCACAGAGGCAGGTAGGCTCAGAGCAGCTTCCTAGAAGCTCGCAGAGCTGTGGCCTCACCGTCTTCACCTTATCCCTCCCTCCTGCCTCTCCCCAAGTCTTCCCCTCATTCATGACCCCTAGGCTCCAGAGCCTCCCCTTCTTCTTGTTCCTCTTCCTTAAGCTTAAAGAAATATTTATCTTCACTGCTGTTCATGTAAAAAGTGGAGAACGTCTATTTTATTTTAAACTATTTTTTTATTTAGCTTGGCTGCGTTGGGTCTTGATTGCTGAGCGTGGCAAGTGGGGGCTGTTCTTGTTGTGGAGCAGACTTCCCACTGCAGCGGCTTCTCTCGCTGGCAAGCACAGGCTCTAGGGCACACGGGCTTCAGGAGTTGCAGCAGGAGAGCGCAGAAGTTGCAACTCATGAGCTCCAGAGCATCAGCTCAGTAGCTAGGGCTCACGGGCTTAGTTGCCCCTCGGCGTGTGGATTCTTCCTGGACCAGGGATGGAACCCATGTCCCCTGCATTGGCGAACTCTTACCCACTGCGCCCCGAGGGCAGTCCTGAGCACACCTATTTTAATTTTGCTGACCAAAGTTGCTTTACTATCATTGTGTTTTCCTTGTGTGATGGGGCCCTCAGTCACTAGCTAATTCCTACTCCTCTCTTTTTTGCCCATGTTTGGAGCTGGGATCTCTAAAAGTACAAAGATTTTAGATGTGCTTTTCTTGAGGGCAGAGATGGGGAATGCTCATCTCAGGTGAGCGTTCAGAGATCGGGAAAGTGCTAAAAATATAGCTACTGAATTAAGCTGGTCCAGGCTTCAGAAACTCATATCCTGGATGGCAGCATAGACACAGGTGCAGGGGGAAACATTTTCTTGTTGCTGATGTAACAGACTACCAAAAACTGGGTAGTTCAAAACAATACCAATTTATGACCTTATGGTTCTGGAGGGCAAAAGTACAGTATGGGTCTTATGAGGCTAAAATCAAGGTCTTAGCCGGGCTGCATTCCTTCTAGAGGCTCCAGGACAAACCCTTTCCTTTCCTTTTCTAGTTTCTTATTGTTTAGTCGCTAAGTTGTATCTGGTTCTTTGCGATCCCATGGACTGCTGCACTCCAGACTTCCCTGTCCCTCACTATCTCCCGGAGTCTATTCAAACTCATGTCCATTGAGTGGATGATGCCATCCAACTATCTCATCCTCTGTCACCCTCTTCTCCTCCTGCCTTCAACCTTTCCCAGCATCAGGGTCTTTTCCAGTGACTCAGCTCTTTCCATCAGGTAGCCAAAGTATTGCTTTAGCAGTCCTTCCAATGAATATTCAGGGTTGATTTCCTTTAGGATTGACTGGTTTGATCTCCTTGCA
Organism: Madoqua kirkii; assembly: GCA_006408675.1. NCBI lineage: Eukaryota > Metazoa > Chordata > Mammalia > Artiodactyla > Bovidae > Madoqua > Madoqua kirkii. The sequence continues at coordinate 19,046 of SJYC01071858.1, forward strand.
GCCCAAGGGACTCTCAAGAGTCTTCTCCAACACCACAACTTAAAAGTATCAATTTTTTGGCACTCAGCCTTCTTTATGGTCCAACTCTCACAACTGTACATGACTACTGGAAACACACACACACACACACACACACATACACACAAACATAGCTTTGGCTATACAGACCATTGGCAAAGTTTCTAGTTTCTGGACGTGCCCATAGTCCATTTGCTCCTCTCTGCCAAGCATTAACCTAAGTTTTCATCTGCAAAACTTTAGCTAAGTTTGGGGACACTGAAAGGGGTTTACAGAAGAGCAAAGGCTTCTGTTAGAAACACCTCCCTCATCTCTCTGCATCTTCAGGAAATTTCTCACCGACTTTCTGCCAAGGTCTGTATCTCTTGGTCCTCTGCACTTGCTTTTTCTGGGCTTGTTAACCTCTGTCTCAGGGCTGCCCGGGAAAGACCCAATTTGCTCTTGTCTTCTTTGACAAAGCAGCCATCTCCTCCTTTTTCCTTTCTCTCCCTGTGGATCAGGAATTTCACCCGAGTTGGAGCTTTCACCTTTTCAATCCCAAAGGCCTCCAAAGTTTTCCCCCAAACAAAGAACTGTCAGGTGTGGTGTGAGCCAGGCTGTTCCTAGGGCTGTATGACAGCCGCAGACAGCACTGGATTCAAACAGCCGTGGCTCCTTTTCTCGTCCGAGCTGTAAAACCACACTGGCTCTGAGTGGCCATGAAGTGGGTGAAAACCCCTGTGAGCCAGCGTCATGCTGCCTTCCAGCATGAAGTGTGCCTCCCAGGAGAAAGGATCGCGTGTCTCAGGAAAAGACCTGGAGTAAACCTCCTGCTCTTATTAGCTGAGCATCTGGGTTAATGAGAAAAACCTCACTTTGCTCACCTCTGAAATAGGGCTGAGACACCTACACTGCAGGGTGTCATATGGACCAAATAGAAGAG
>SJYC01071859.1:0-13367 GCA_006408675.1 Madoqua kirkii
TTTTTTTTTTGTTTGTTTGTTTGTTTTTTTTAATGGATCCACAGAGTGAGTCAAATTCGAGAGTCAAGGACTGGTGAAAAGTACTAACTGCCAACGTCATTCTGCATCCTGCCAAACGGCAAGCAGTGTGCACTGGTATGCACTTGTGGGCTTACTCAGTTGTGTCTGATTGTTAGTGACCCCTTGGACTATAGCCCACCAGGCTCCCCTGTCCATGGAATTCTCCAGGAAGGATACAGGAGTGGGTTGCCATGCCCTCCTCCAGGGGATCTTCCTGACCCAGGGATTGAATCAGCATCTCCTGTGTTTCCTATATTGGCAGGCGGATTCTTTACCATTGTGCCAGCTGGAAAGCTCTTGTGGTTCACTGAAGCACTCCATAATTCCTTTCTGATTAATTTCCTTTGAGCCAGGGATTCCAAAACCTGATCCGATGGACCTATGGGCTTTAGGGCCCCACGAACACTTAAAACATTAGGATGTGTGCTTCTCCCTAGGTATAGGATTCACAGCTCTCATCCACGTATCAGGAGAGTCTGAGCTTTAGAGGTTGATGTCTCAACTAACCAGCTATTATGAGTGGAGGCCCAAAGTGCAGGAAGCAGAGCAGTGAATTCAAGTTCTGCAGCCAAGGTCACTCCCAGGAGGGCACCCAACTGGCTCTGGGAGACCAGACAACAATGACAGCAAGAAGTTTGGTTAGGCTCAGTGCACTGTGCTGCATACTCATTTATCCTCCCAAAGCTTATGAGAAAAGCACCGATGTTACCACACACCCACTTTACAGATGAGGAAGCTGAGGCTGTGGAAAGTTAAGTAAAGTAGCCTGTTATCCCTAATAATAAGTGAGTGCTTGGATTCAATCCCAGGTCTAAGTGGTGCGCAGCCTGCATGATTAACTACCGCCTCATATTTGTTCTTCCCATGGTCAGAAGAACTGGTCGTCTTTTACGGAAACCACAGAGCACTCTGATTACAAAGAGTAGCCAGCTGCCCTCTTTGCTGTAAAAATCAAGTTCAAGCCTGGTACCAGAAGGCCCCAAAGGTGTCTCCAGCAAACTTTGAATTTTAAAAAATGAAAAGAAATCCAGACAGGTTCCCAAGACTTCACAGTGTGCAGAGCTCTGATCCTGGAGCACGCATATTTCAGAGCCTTTGTGTCTTAATTACAGGTAAACAGGTGGACATACTAGTCTCTGTTGACTCTTTTAAGGTCATTTAATTATGGTCTGCTAAAGAGTGAAAAAAACCCACGCTCTCCACCCACTGTCAAGATCAAAAGCTTACAATTCAGCTCAGTTCAACCACAATCTAACACAATCTATCACTTACAAGTCAGTAGGATGCAGGCAACTGTGGGTGGGAAAGTGGTCATTTTAAAGATGAATAAATCATTTCATATATCCCTCCTGGGAAAAAGTAAGGACGCAGGATACTTTTATGTAATCAATAGAGCCCTGAGCATGAGGCACAAATCTGTGGAGTCAGAGGGAAGCGTGATGGCAATGATGAAGACGGCCACTGTCACCTCGATTTCACAAGGACCAACATGGGGTTGGCATGCTAAACACGCTGTCCCAAACACCGCAACAATTCTAGGAGGTAAGTTTTCTTGTCCTTCTTTAGAGCTGAAAAAAAGTGGAGAAAACTGCCCAGTGGCATAACACAATAACTAAGTGGCTGAGTCAGGGCTTGAACCCAATTCTCTTGGCCCTCAGAGTCTTGCCTTCTTCCAACCCTCTTGTCCTACGGACCTTGTGCCATATACTGTGAATACCCTCTGTTTATCTGCTTTGTGATCCAATACTTGGTCTACCAAGAAGCATATTCAAAAGAGTAATTTTTAAAACACAGAGCAATTCTAGATTTGAGCGCCACACAACATGGATTTGTGATCTAGGAAGAGTTAAGGGTTGCATGCTGAACTTTCCTTTTCAATATCATTTTAAGGAGTCTTCCCTGTGCAGTTACCCATTCACTGGGTCATGAGCAATTCTCATCTTCCACCTCAAGCCCAGGGCTGGTGTTCTAGAGGCCCTTCTCCTGGGAGATGCCTAAAACTAGCTGATCAAGCCGGTTTCCTAAATGCGTTTGAAACACCTACTTAATATCCAGCATCATCCAGTGCATTCATCTTTGTCGTTGTTTAATCACTAAGTCATGTCTGACTATTTGCGATCCCATGGACTGTAGCCTGCCAGGATCCTCTATCCATGGGATTTCCCAGGCAAGAATACTGGAGTGGGTTGTTGTTTCCTTCTCCAGGGGATCTTCCCAAACCAGGGATCAAACCCACGTCTCCTGCACTGCAGGAGGATTCTTTACCACTGAGCCACCAGGGAAGCCCGTGTTCATCTTTACATGACAATTAATCATTTACAGTGTTTTGTTCCATCTTAGACCATGCCAGTTATGCACAGCACAAAAATAATCTGCCAGAAAGATTGGCTTTCATTGCTCCAGCATGTTATGAAACTACCAAATTGCTGACGTATAGGTTATCGACCACTTAGATTATGAGAAAACACCACGTCCCAAGAGTGACTTTATTATTAATAACTTTGATTCTCAAACATTTATCAGGCAAAGTCCAGCATCCTCGTCAAATGTCAGGCTCCTAAGAGTCAGATATTGTATTATGAAGTAGTCAACTAGTGACGTAAGTTAAAAGGTAGAATAATAAATGTCTATTTAGGGAAACTGATACCTGCTGGAGATGCTATAAAACGCTTCCTGTTGCTACTCATAGTAACTGTTATTGTTTAGTCACTGAGGGCAATTAGGAGATATCTTTTATCCATACTGTACTGTATTATACAAAAATCGAAGCGGATAATCAGACATAAGAATTAATTGGTCCAGCCCAGGGGTCCTGAGGTCCTAACCTTCATGCTGATTAACTTCATAAAACTGCTAAAATGGTTGCTATTTTGAAAATTTTCTGTCCAATAAATAGAAAAGGCACACTATTCTCAAATCTTAGGTACCATCGGAATCAAGAGGTCTGGGAAGGGGTAGGTAATCTTAATGGTTGCTCAGGTGATTCTGATACAGGTGACCTTTGAGACTGCATATTAAAGGGCCCCTCCCCACCCCTGGCAGGACACCCATCACCAACGCCCTGGGACCGACCTGCACCCTGGTGTAAAGAACAGTAATGTGAATAGTTCCTGGTCCTTACTCCTCACTATTCTTTTCAGAGGCGGAGGCTGAGGTCTAAGGATAAAGGCCATTTTCACTTCTGGGAAGGTGGCTAATTTGTTCAGTTGGCTGTGCAAAGGCAGGGATAAGTGACTGTGAATCACAGAGGCAGGTAGGCTCAGAGCAGCTTCCTAGAAGCTCGCAGAGCTGTGGCCTCACCGTCTTCACCTTATCCCTCCCTCCTGCCTCTCCCCAAGTCTTCCCCTCATTCATGACCCCTAGGCTCCAGAGCCTCCCCTTCTTCTTGTTCCTCTTCCTTAAGCTTAAAGAAATATTTATCTTCACTGCTGTTCATGTAAAAAGTGGAGAACGTCTATTTTATTTTAAACTATTTTTTTATTTAGCTTGGCTGCGTTGGGTCTTGATTGCTGAGCGTGGCAAGTGGGGGCTGTTCTTGTTGTGGAGCAGACTTCCCACTGCAGGGCTTCTCTCGCTGGCAAGCACAGGCTCTAGGGCACACGGGCTTCAGGAGTTGCAGCAGGAGAGCGCAGAAGTTGCAACTCATGAGCTCCAGAGCATCAGCTCAGTAGCTAGGGCTCACGGGCTTAGTTGCCCCTCGGCGTGTGGATTCTTCCTGGACCAGGGATGGAACCCATGTCCCCTGCATTGGCGAACTCTTACCCACTGCGCCCCGAGGGCAGTCCTGAGCACACCTATTTTAATTTTGCTGACCAAAGTTGCTTTACTATCATTGTGTTTTCCTTGTGTGATGGGGCCCTCAGTCACTAGCTAATTCCTACTCCTCTCTTTTTTGCCCATGTTTGGAGCTGGGATCTCTAAAAGTACAAAGATTTTAGATGTGCTTTTCTTGAGGGCAGAGATGGGGAATGCTCATCTCAGGTGAGCGTTCAGAGATCGGGAAAGTGCTAAAAATATAGCTACTGAATTAAGCTGGTCCAGGCTTCAGAAACTCATATCCTGGATGGCAGCATAGACACAGGTGCAGGGGGAAACATTTTCTTGTTGCTGATGTAACAGACTACCAAAAACTGGGTAGTTCAAAACAATACCAATTTATGACCTTATGGTTCTGGAGGGCAAAAGTACAGTATGGGTCTTATGAGGCTAAAATCAAGGTCTTAGCCGGGCTGCATTCCTTCTAGAGGCTCCAGGACAAACCCTTTCCTTTCCTTTTCTAGTTTCTTATTGTTTAGTCGCTAAGTTGTATCTGGTTCTTTGCGATCCCATGGACTGCTGCACTCCAGACTTCCCTGTCCCTCACTATCTCCCGGAGTCTATTCAAACTCATGTCCATTGAGTGGATGATGCCATCCAACTATCTCATCCTCTGTCACCCTCTTCTCCTCCTGCCTTCAACCTTTCCCAGCATCAGGGTCTTTTCCAGTGACTCAGCTCTTTCCATCAGGTAGCCAAAGTATTGCTTTAGCAGTCCTTCCAATGAATATTCAGGGTTGATTTCCTTTAGGATTGACTGGTTTGATCTCCTTGCAGCCCAAGGGACTCTCAAGAGTCTTCTCCAACACCACAACTTAAAAGTATCAATTTTTTGGCACTCAGCCTTCTTTATGGTCCAACTCTCACAACTGTACATGACTACTGGAAACACACACACACACACACACACACATACACACAAACATAGCTTTGGCTATACAGACCATTGGCAAAGTTTCTAGTTTCTGGACGTGCCCATAGTCCATTTGCTCCTCTCTGCCAAGCATTAACCTAAGTTTTCATCTGCAAAACTTTAGCTAAGTTTGGGGACACTGAAAGGGGTTTACAGAAGAGCAAAGGCTTCTGTTAGAAACACCTCCCTCATCTCTCTGCATCTTCAGGAAATTTCTCACCGACTTTCTGCCAAGGTCTGTATCTCTTGGTCCTCTGCACTTGCTTTTTCTGGGCTTGTTAACCTCTGTCTCAGGGCTGCCCGGGAAAGACCCAATTTGCTCTTGTCTTCTTTGACAAAGCAGCCATCTCCTCCTTTTTCCTTTCTCTCCCTGTGGATCAGGAATTTCACCCGAGTTGGAGCTTTCACCTTTTCAATCCCAAAGGCCTCCAAAGTTTTCCCCCAAACAAAGAACTGTCAGGTGTGGTGTGAGCCAGGCTGTTCCTAGGGCTGTATGACAGCCGCAGACAGCACTGGATTCAAACAGCCGTGGCTCCTTTTCTCGTCCGAGCTGTAAAACCACACTGGCTCTGAGTGGCCATGAAGTGGGTGAAAACCCCTGTGAGCCAGCGTCATGCTGCCTTCCAGCATGAAGACATGACTACTGGAAACACACACACACACACACACACACATACACACAAACATAGCTTTGGCTATACAGACCATTGGCAAAGTTTCTAGTTTCTGGACGTGCCCATAGTCCATTTGCTCCTCTCTGCCAAGCATTAACCTAAGTTTTCATCTGCAAAACTTTAGCTAAGTTTGGGGACACTGAAAGGGGTTTACAGAAGAGCAAAGGCTTCTGTTAGAAACACCTCCCTCATCTCTCTGCATCTTCAGGAAATTTCTCACCGACTTTCTGCCAAGGTCTGTATCTCTTGGTCCTCTGCACTTGCTTTTTCTGGGCTTGTTAACCTCTGTCTCAGGGCTGCCCGGGAAAGACCCAATTTGCTCTTGTCTTCTTTGACAAAGCAGCCATCTCCTCCTTTTTCCTTTCTCTCCCTGTGGATCAGGAATTTCACCCGAGTTGGAGCTTTCACCTTTTCAATCCCAAAGGCCTCCAAAGTTTTCCCCCAAACAAAGAACTGTCAGGTGTGGTGTGAGCCAGGCTGTTCCTAGGGCTGTATGACAGCCGCAGACAGCACTGGATTCAAACAGCCGTGGCTCCTTTTCTCGTCCGAGCTGTAAAACCACACTGGCTCTGAGTGGCCATGAAGTGGGTGAAAACCCCTGTGAGCCAGCGTCATGCTGCCTTCCAGCATGAAGTGTGCCTCCCAGGAGAAAGGATCGCGTGTCTCAGGAAAAGACCTGGAGTAAACCTCCTGCTCTTATTAGCTGAGCATCTGGGTTAATGAGAAAAACCTCACTTTGCTCACCTCTGAAATAGGGCTGAGACACCTACACTGCAGGGTGTCATATGGACCAAATAGAAGAGTCAACACATTTCTTTTTCTTTTTTTAATCGAAGATAGCTGATATATAATATTATATAAGCTACAGGTGTACTATATGAGAGAGTGAATCGTTCGGTCATCTCTGACTCTTTGCGACCCCCATGGACTGTAGCCCTCCAGGCTCCTCTGCCCATGGAATTCTCCAGGCAAGAATACTGGAGTGGTTTGCCATTCTCTTCTCCAGGGGATCTTCCTGACCCACAGATCAAACCCACATCTCCTGCTTTGCAGGCAGATTCTTTACCACTGACTCAGGTTGCTGCTAAATCGCTTCAGTCGTGTCCGACTCTGTGCGACCCCATAGATGGCAGCCCACCAGACTCCCTCGTCCCTGGGATTCTCCAGGCAAAAACACTGGAGTGGGTTGCCATTTCCTTCTCCAATGCATGAAAGTGAAAAGTGAAAGTGAAGTTGCTCAGTCGTGTCCGACTCTTCGAGACCCCATGGACTGCAGCCCACCAGGCTCCTCTATCCATAGGATTCTCCAGGCAAGAGTACTGGAGTGGGGTGCCATTGCCTTCTCCAACTGACTCACTAGGGAAGCCCAATACAGTGAGTTGCAATTTTTAAAAAGGTTATACTCTGTTTATAGTTGTTATAAAATACTGGCTACATTCCTTGTGTTATATATATCCTTGTAGCTCATTTATTTTATATATAGTAGTTTGTACCTCTTAAACGCCTACACCTGTATTGTCCCTCCTCCCCACTCCCCACTGGCAACCACTGATTTGTTTTCTATGTGAGTCTGTTTCTTTTTTGTTACATTCACTAATTTGTTTTCTTTTTTAGATTCCACAGATAAGTGATATCATACAGTATTTGTCTTTCTCTGTCTGACTTATTTCACTTAGCACCATGTCGTCCAAGTCCATCATGTGGTTGCAAGTGGCAAAAATTTCATTCTTTTTCTTGGCTGAGTAGTATTCCATTGTATATGCATATCACGGCTTCTTTACCCATCATCTGTCGATGGACACTTGGGTTGCTTCCGTGTCTTGGCAATTATAAATAAAGCTGCTATGAACACTGAGGTGTGCGTATCTTTTTGAATGAGTGCTTTTTGGGTTATTGTTGTTGTGGTTTTTTTTTATAAAAATCCAGGAATGGAAGTGCTCGGTCATATGGTATTTTTACACTTGCCATTTTTTTGGAGAAACCTCCATACTGCTTTCTACAGTGGCTGCACCAATTTACATTCCCATCAATAGTGTATGAAGATTTCCTCTTGTCCACATCTTCACCAACACTGAGAATCAACACACTTCTGTCTTCAGCAAATGGTCATTTTCGTGATTATTATTATAACCTGGCAAAAACTCCCTGACCCAATTTTTAGGTGGCTCAGAGGTTAAAGCATCTGCCTGGAATGCGGGAGACCCAGGTTCGATCCCTGGGTTGGGAAGATCCCTTGGAGAAGGAAATGGCAACCCACTCCAGTACTCTTGCCTGGAGAATCCCATGGAGGGAGGAGCCTGCTAGGCTACAGCCCATGGGGTCACAAAGAGTTGGACATGACTGAGCGACTTCACTCACTTTTGGCCAAGCTCACCTAGCTAATGAGTGGCCGAGCTTGGACCAAAACCAAGGTGCCCCACCTTCCCCCATGCAGAGCCACTCCTTGGCACAGCCTAAACATAAAAGCCTCCAAGCTGACGCATGGCGTGACCAGAGGTGAGGCGGGGAGGAGAGCAGACTTCCTTCTCAGATTACTCAGTTCATCCAGCAGCTGGGTGTGGCTAATGTGGGTGCTGACCCTGGCCTGACCCAGACTTCAGCACAGCTCCTGATGCCTTGGGCTGCTCAGTCCTCCTGGCCTCAGTAACTGTAAGTCAGTTACAAGGACAGATGTTTCCCATCTGGGAGCCTAGGTTCTTCTCTCTGGATCAGATGCAGTGGTGGAATGGGGTCCCTAACAATGTCCAGGTTGAACCTTTTGTTTCACTGGTTCCAGGGTCCTCCCCTACCGACTTCCAAGGTGATGGGGGCGGCTTAAATTAAAAACACAGTACAACAGTGGACATTTGAAAACTCTGGGACAGCAGCCACAGGGAGAGGGGAAGAGGGAACGCGAACAGCTGTGATTGACAGTGGATCACATGGCCATTTCCGGCGTGGAATCAGCCTGGCTTCCAGCCTGCATGAATCAAGTCTTGCGGTTGCAAGACATAGAAAGTGACTGGATGCAACTCACACACAAAGGGAGATTCGTTATACATCTGGGGTGTCTCACGGTCTCCAAGGGCCAGGAGGAGCTGGAAGGCAGGGGCTCCGACTGCTTAGGCCTCTCCTTCCCTCCTCTCTGCTCTGCCAGAGCTCCCCCACTGCCTCTTGCTTCATTGTCTTCCCCTCTCTCTCCTTGGATTTCCTCTGCTTATCAAGGAAACCCCTGGCTGCCAGCAGCTCCCCAGTTTGAATCTGTTCCGTTAAAGTGGCCCACAGCCTTAATCCAGAATCTCTTGGTTCCAACCTAAGAGGCCAACAGATCAGAAAGCAGGGCTTGACACTGCCTTTGCACAGCCATTTACATAAGTCTGAGTCAACTGCCTACAATAAAGCATGGGTGTCCTCAGCAATGAACATCAGGGGACTTGGAAAGGAGGGATGTGGAAGCCCTAACCACTCTCAGAGGTTCCAGGGCCCTGATCCCCTCACTGTGCCAGGACGCAGGAAATGGCCCTTAGAAAAGGCAGCCTGGACGCCCATTCCACTTTCCACATCGGTTGGGTGAAGAGGTAATCCTGAGAAAAGTGGCGAATGGAGAGAGGATGCTGAACAGAAAAATCAATAGATGCTCAGTGCAAAGTTGTTAATACTTAAGGCGAACAGCATCCACAGAGGGTACCCCTTACTCATTTCTGGCATTTGCTGCAGTCCCAAACATTTCAACAGAAACTCAGCTCACCAGGAATCTCTCATCTAAAACTGGAAACAAACTCATTCACAGAATGAGCAGGATGGTAAAGGGGTGGGAGACTGCACCCAGGAAAGCTGGATCTCCTTCTTAAATTGTGTCTGGTTAGCCTAGCTATCGGGGCTTCCCTGATAACTCAGTTGGTAAAGAATTCACCTGCAATGCAGGAGACCCCCATTCAATTCCTGGGTTGGGAAGATCTGCTGGAGAAGAGAAAGGCTACCCACTCCAGAATTCTGGCCTAGAGAATTCCATGGACTATATAGGCCGTGGGGTCGCAAAGAGTCAGACACGACTAAGTGTCTTTCATTTCTCTTCATTTCACTTAGCCTAGAGAATGGGGCTTCCCTGGGGGCTCATGCGGCAAAGAATCCGCCTGCAATGCTGGAGACCTGGGTTTGATTCCTGGGTTGGGAAGATTCCCTGGAGAAGGGATAGGCTACCCACTCCAGTATTCTTGGGCTTCTCTGGAGGCTCAGATGGTAAAGAATCTGCCTACAAGGTGGGAGACCTGGATTTGATCCCTGAGTTGGGAAGATCCCCTGGAGGAGGGCATGGCAACCCACTCCAGTATTCTTTCCTGGAGAATCCCCATGGACAGAGGAGCCTGGCAGGCTACAGGCCATGGTGTCACAAAGAGTTGGAGTGACTAAGCACACAATCTAGGGAATGAAAGACAGAAGCAAGGATGGACGTAGCTGCTGCCCTTGAGTGTGCAACATGCTGGGGGTTGGATGACCTGTATAACCTCTGCAGGCAGAATTGGGGCAAAAAGGTAAAATTTACTGGATTACAGATTTTTTGGACCCAATATAAGACAGAGTTGCTTTTTAGAAATTGGAAGGAAAGGGTAGCCCATGGTGCTAACTTGTGTGGGAAATTGGGTTAGAGGAGTCCTAAAATTGCTTCCAGTCTTTGAGTGATACCCCCAGGGCTGACCCTGTTCACTGGGTCACAAGCCCTCCTTTTATGAGGCCAATCAGAAGGGCTGCCATCCTTGGCCCCTGGGGAAGATGCTGGACACGGTGTGTCCTGCAATAGGACTCATCCAGGGGGCTGGAAAACCACTCCTTGTAGGTCTTAAGAAGGGCTAAGGGAGGAATCTTCCCCTGTGGCCCCTCATGTAGGCTCCGCAGTGTACGAGAAAGGTTCGAGGCTCCCACTTCACAGATCAAGACCTTGGACCTCATCACCATAAGGGTCCACCAGTCAGGAAACAGAACAGCTCACCCTGTCATATTCAGATGATAGAGTCCCGTGACTGTGAGATAGGCAGACAGGTACAGATCTATCACAACAGGATGCACCTCAGAAAACAAAGCTGCATAAAAACAAAACTACAGAAAAAGACCCACTATGACATCGTGAATGAAACTCTTAGAAGCTGGCATAAAACAGCACATGTTGCCCATAGATATGCACGCAATATATAAATGTCTGCAAAAGCGACACATTGAATTAGTAACAACGGTTGCCTCTGGGGGTGAGGAGGCAGGAAGGATTGGGATTGGGCAAAGGTGGTCAAAGGGAAGTTCAGAGGTATTTGTACAGCGTTCCCTTGGTATTTATAAAAAAGCGAATCTACAAAATGGGAGCAATTGTTCAACCTGGTTAGATGGAAGGTGGGTGTTTGCTCTCCTGAGAGACAGAGACAGGAACAGACTGAGGCCCCAAGAGATGAAATAAGTCTCCAGATCACCTGGGATGCAGCCTGAAATGCATGTTCCAGGCTGAGCGCCTGGCACCATGTAGATTCCAACCCAGTTCTGCTCAGCTGCCTCCCCTGCCTCACACTGGCCTGGAACCATCCTGCCCAATGGCCCTGCTGTGTAACCCTCCCCCACTCCATTCGTTGTCTGGAACCCAAGCAACCTCAACCTTTAAGAACAGGGAAGATGCCAGAAGTCAGGAGGGTGACTCATTCAGCATCCCTGCAAAGACTGAGTGGGTCACATCAGAGCCTGAGAAAATGTCAGTGATGGGAGAGGCCAGGAGGCCGGCAGGGGTGTCAGAACAGAGGAGGGCAGAGGCTGTAAATCAAAGGTTCTCAGCCTGACAGCTCACCACCCTGGAGATGCCCGCCTTCCATCTCAGTTCCCAGAATTGCTTGCTGGAGGGATGAGGGCCCAGCACAGCATGGAATAGATCTGATCTCCCGGGCAGGGGTTCTCAGCTACAGGACTGGTTAGCATGCAGGTTCCCTAGCTCAGCTCAAGGGTGGGTCTGGCCGGTCAGGGATCCACAGTGAAGGGGCTCCTCAGACAGGTGTGCCCCTGTGGACAGGTACACAGTGGGCAACCTCAGATCGCAGCCCAGTGCTACGGGGGAGACTAAGTCCCACTAATCATCAAGAACGGGAGAGATACTTCTCAGGTAAAGAGACTCTGGCCAGAGGAGAGGGCTATGGCAGGCACAGAAACCAGCTACGCAAATGAAAGCTCAGGCAGGTGCTCCTGGTGGTCCTCCTGCCTGCCCTCCAGCCCCACCCCCTCCCACCCCCTCACCCCTGGGTCTAGTAATCCCAGGTTTCAAAGTACAGGAAGCCAGGGGCAGCAGGATGCCTCCTGTCGGCCGAGACGGACACTGCAAACACCAGATAGCATGCCAGACCTTTCTCTACAGCCCCTCATTTCTTCAGCATTCCTCAGCCGTTTGTCGACTCCTCCTTGCCCCAATGGAGGCTTATGTGAGGTCCCTGCTGTCAGGAGGCTTGTACGTTAGGAGGAGAAAGAAGCAGAAAACAAGCAGACAAGTGCATGAGATCAGTGTGTGTGCACAGAGGAGACGGGGGCTGCTGTGACAGGAGCCCAGAAGGGAACCGGGAGAGGCAGGAGGCTCTGAGCTGCATCCCCCGGGCTTGGCGGTGCTGCCCACCGTCATGGCTGGAGGAAGCTGCCCATTCCTGCCTGCAGGCTGGCGGCTGGTCCTCCTGCTCCCCCTGCCAGGTCCTCCGACATCTCCCTAGATTTTAATGAAGTCAGTTCACCCTCTAGTGGACACATCTATGCTGTCAGCCAAGCCACAAAGTTGAATGGGATTTTCCCTCCTCTCCCAGCCCAGTAATAAACTGTTCAGGGGTTCTGGAGTTCAGATGCCAAATGCCTGCTTCACAGACGGTGGAGGTTATAAAATGAACTGGGAGGAGGAGAGGGGCCCCGTGTGAGAAGGAACCAGGAGGTCCCAGACCTAGTAGCCTCACACCCCTAAGTGGGCTCAGCAGGGCCTTCATGGAAGGAAGGGGCATATTAGCCAGACAGGGCCCCCTGGGCCAGAGGCCCCAATGCCAGAGGCGAAAAGGCACCGCCTAAGAGTCCAGGAGGGAGGAGACGGTGGCTTCACAGAACAGAGGCAGCTCTGGTCCTCAGAAGCCTCCTCCATCCTGCTTGGGCTCTGAGGGATCTTGTCACAAGGACAGGTGACTGTCGCAGGAGAGGGGTGTGCTCCCAGGGCATAGAAATGCACATCAACGTGGAGCACCTCACAGCGCCCGCCCCACTCTGCCCTGCCCAAGGCATAGCGCTCCACACCACCCCCAGCCCCGCCTCACTAGTCAAGAACAGATTTTCTTCCATCAGAATGTGTGCTGTCCCAGACAAAGGATGCATTGGGAAGCAAGTGGCAGCGTAGGCTGCAAGGACCCTGGCATGGAGCTACATGATGGCCACCTGGGGGCCAGCAACCACACTCCCAGCAGATGGGATTGGGGCTTTCATTTTCTTTCAGGGTGAACCCTGCAGGTTTGAGCCTGCTGGAGCATCTCCTCCTCGGGAGGCCCTAAAAGACACCCGCCTCTCTCTCACCTTCGCCCGGAACACCTGTCTTGAACCTGTGGTTTTGAGCCAAAGGAAGCAAAAAGAGGCGATGCTGGAGGTCAGTGTGGGTGAACGGAACCCGAGGTCGTTTTCTGGGTCCAACAGGTGCTTCCTTTGGCTCGAGGGCTTGATTGTGAGTTCATGTTGTTCAGGTGTTTGTTTTTAAACTTTAATTAATGGGCTAATTTTTAAGGCAGTTTTAGGTTCACAGCAAAACCGAGCAGAAAGTGGAGTTCAGAATAGTTTCATTGCCCGAAAAATCCTTTGTGCTTCACCTATTCATCTCTCTCCCTTTTAACTCCTGGCAGCCACTGACCTTTTTTTTTTTTTTTTTTTTTTTTTTTTTTCTCAATTTA
>SJYC01071860.1:0-32319 GCA_006408675.1 Madoqua kirkii
TTTTTTTTTTTTTTTTTACTGTCTCCAGTTTTGCCCTTCCCAAAATGCCATATGGTTGTAATCATACAGTAGGTAGCCTTTACAAATTGGCTTCTTCACTTAGTAACAAGCATTTAAAGTTCCTCCATATCTTTTCATGGTTTGACAGCTCATTTTTTTAGCATCAGGTCATATTCCATTGGATGTAGCACCACAGCTTATTTAACCACTCAACTACCGAAGAATACATTGCTTGCTTCTAAGCCTTGGTGATTATGAATGAAGCTGTTAAAACCTCCATATGTATGTTTTTGAGTAGACAGTTTTTCTTTCTAGACCTTTTGTTTTCACTCTTTGTGGATTTTCAGCATAAATTAATTTTTACTGATGAGAAAATTGTGTGACAGATGTCTACCCCTTGCTCCACCCGAATCCACGAAAGGGACTGGGCTTGCCGCCAGGACAGAAGGAAGCGCTGGGCCACTGTGGTGGGAGCCCATGCCCAGGTTCAAGAGGCAAACAGCCGGATTTTGACTCTCTCTTTGACACACTCTCTTTAGTATGTCATTGAAAGAGGATGGCTGTCCCTCTGAGCTTCAATTTCCTCCCTTAAAAGGAGGGGCTGCAAAGTTGACGAAGGAGCACCATCAGAATTCCCTGGAATGTGGCTGTTAAGCCTTTCAGCACAGTACAGGACCCAGAAAACTGCTGGATAAAAGGTCACAGGGGCGGGTGTGCAACCAAGGTGAAAAGTAGAATCTGAGGTTTCCCTGGCGGTAGAATGGTCGGGACTTTGCTCCCCCAGTGCAGGGGTGCAGATCTGATTCCTGGTCAGGGAGCTGAGATCCCATGGCTCACACATCAACACATTAAAAAAAAGAAGAAGAAAAAGAAGCAACATTGAAACAAATCAATAAAGACTTTAAAAATGGTCCACATTAAAAAAAATGTTTTTGTAAAGAAGAAACTGGTTTGGCAAGCCCCTTATTCACTGCCCTGTCTTGAGAGATTCTTGAAACTCCTGCTCACGTTGATCTCCTTTCGTTGATACAGGAGAGCAGCTTGGACTCTTTCCTACCCTCTCCCCCTTTCTCAGTTTCAGTCATTAAATGTTGGTGCAGTTTATTTACAAGGGGAAGGACAAGGATGATAAACCAGGTAACAGCTAAAAACAGAGGATTCTTTTTTTTTCATTATTTATTTATTTTTATTTTACTTTACAACCCTGTATTGTGAAAACCACCACATAAGGTAATTAGAGTCCAATTAAAATTAATTAATTAATTACAAAGACTATATATGTATGACTGAATCACTTTGTACAGCAGAAATTAACACACCATTGTAAATCAACTATACTTCGATAAAATATTTTAAGCAATGTTGAAGATTCTCGACTGTCAGGATTTTGAAGCAGTTTGAAGTCAGTGTGAAGTGTTTTACTGATCTTCTCTTCTGGGGGTTTAGGCTGTGTTCTTTATGCTCAGCATCAAGGCCAGGCCTTCGACGATGGAGCACACTGCTTATCCTGGGTATCGTTTCAGAGCTGATGACTCTTCAGAAGACAGCACAACAGAAAAGGCCCAGACATCTGGGAGTTGATGCCTGGACTATCTGTAAACGAATGCTAGGCAGGCATGCCCCAGGCTCTCTCTTACTGCCCACAGCACTTATGACCTTCCTGGTGTGGGGTGGGGTGGGGGCGATGGCCGTGAAACCTTGAGAGCTTTCCTGTTCTGCAAAGTCATTTTCACCAACCAGCCACTCAGGTTATCACTGCTTCAGAGATGGGTCTAATGAAAATCATACCACACTGGAAACGTGGCTCTTCAGCTTCAAATGTTCCAGGAAGCATCAGCCAAAGACGACAAGGGCTTAGCGGTTAAGAGAGGGCTTGACCCAGACACTTGGGTTCCAACACAGCAACTTTACCTTCCTTCTTGCTGGGTGACATTAGGCTGGTTACTAAACTGCTCTGAGCCTCACTGTCCCCATTGGAAGAAAAGTTATGACCAACCTAGATAGCATATTCAAAAGCAGAGACATTACTTTTCCCACTAAGGTCTGTCTAGTCAAGGCTATGGTTTTTCCAGTGGTCATGTATGGATGTGAGAGTTGGACTGTGAAAAAGGCTGAGCGCCAGAGAATTGATGCTTTTGAACTGTGGTGTTGGAAAAGACTCTTGAGAGTCCCTTGGACTACAAGGAGATCCAACCAGTCCATTCTGAAGGAGATCACCCCTGGGATTTCTTTGGAAGGAACAATGCTAAAGCTGAAACTCCAGTACTTTGGCCACCTCATGCGAAGAGTTGACTCATTGGAAAAGACTGATGCTGCGAGGGAATGGCGGCAGGAGGAGAAGGGGATGACAGAGGATGAGATGGCTGGATGGCATCACTGACTCGATGGATGTGAGTCTGAGTGAACTCTGGGAGCTGGTGATGGACAGGGAGGCCTGGCGTGCTGCGATTCATGGGGTCTCCAAGAGTCGGACACAACTGAGCGACTGAACTGAACTGAACTGATGGTGGTGGCAGAGAAGGGAGAGGAGATGGGGTAAGAGAGGATCAGGCACTTTAACCATGAAAGCTCAGCTGGCCGGTGAGACACACGTAACAGAAATGTTTCCATAGAGCACTCTGAGCCACTTTTAATCTTTTTTAATAATGCATTTGTTAACGTTGTTTCATTTGATGTTTGCTGATCCTTGGTGGGTACCACACTGAGGCAATCACCTTTTAAAGTTCTAAATAAAACAGCTGCCTTTTGGCAGGAACATCAAGGCCAGGCCTTCGACGATGGAGCACACTGCTTATCCTGGGTATCGTTTCAGAGCTGATGACTCTTCAGAAGACAGCACAACAGAAAAGGCCCAGACATCTGGGAGTTGATGCCTGGACTATCTGTAAACGAATGCTAGGCAGGCATGCCCCAGGCTCTCTCTTACTGCCCACAGCACTTATGACCTTCCTGGTGCGGGGTGGGGTGGGGGCGATGGCCGTGAACCCTTGAGAGCTTTCCTGTTCTGCAAAGTCATTCTCACCAACCAGCCACTCAGGTTATCACTGCTTCAGAGATGGGTCTAATGAAAATCATACCACACTGGAAACGTGGCTCTTCAGCTTCAAATGTCACAGGAAGCATCACCCAAAGACGACAAGAGCTTAGTGGTTAAGAGAGGGCTTGACCCAGATACTTGGGTTCCAACACAGCAACTTTACCTTCCTTCTTGCTGGGTGACATTAGGCTGGTTACTAAACTGCTCTGAGCCTCACTGTCCCCATTGGAAGAAAAGTTATGACCAACCTAGACAGAATATTCAAAAGCAGAGACATTACTTTTCCCCCTAAGATCTGTCTAGTCAAGGCTATGGTTTTTCCAGTAGTCAGGTATGGATGTGAGAGTTGGACTGTGAAAAAGGCTGAGCGCTGAAGAATTGATGCTTTTGAACTGTGGTGTTGGAAAAGACTCTTGAGAGTCCCTTGGACTGCAAGAAGATCCAACCAGTCCATTCTGAAGGAGATCACCCCTGGGATTTCTTTGGAAGGAATGCTGCTGAAGTTGAAACTCCAGTACTTTGCCCACCTCATGAGAAGAGTTGACTCATTGGAAAAGACTCTGATGCTGGGAGGGATTGGGGGCAGGAGGAGAAGGGGACGACCGAGGATGAGATGGCTGGATGGCATCACGGACTCGATGGACGTGAGTCTGAGTGAACTCCGAGAGATGGTGATGAACAGGGAGGCCTGGCGTGCTGCAATTCATGGGGTCGCCAAGAGTCGGACACGACTGAGCGACTGAACTGAACTGAACTGATGGTGGTGGCAGGGAAGGGAGAGGAGATGGGGTAAGAGAGGATCAGGCACTTTAACCACGAAAGCTCACCTGGCCGGTGAGACACACGTAACAGACACATGTAACAGAAACGTTTCCATAGAGCACTCTGAGCCACTTTTAATCTTTTTTAATAATGCATTTGTCAACGCTGTTTCATTTGATGTTTGCTGATCCTTGGTGGATACCACACTGAGGCAATCACCTTTTAAAGTTCTAAATAAAACAGCTGCCTTTTGGCAGGAAGGCCTCTGCTCTCTGTGCGCTCCACCCTCATTTTGATGGAAGAACGGAGTACTGCGGTCTCCAGGCGGCAGCTGGCACAAAGAGCAACCGAGAGCAACCGAACAGCCCAGCTGGGCCCCAGAAACAGGACCCAGATGGGATCAGCAGCCCAGGTAGCCCAGCATCCTGCAGACTGTGACCTTTCTGATGGGTGCTTCCAACACTCCAGCCTTATTCCATTCTATTAATGGCCTTGTATTTGGCAGTTTCCTTCCTGTGAGCTGTGGCTCAGTGTATCCTGAGGGGGTCGGGGGAGTTGGGAGGGTGGGGACACAGGCTCAGCAGTGTAACCAACAACGCTTGTTTCAAAACAGAGATGGGGGCTTCCTTGGTGGTCCATTGGCTAAGACTCCACACTCCCAATGCATGGGACCCAGGTTCAATGCCTGGTCAGGGAAAACTCCACCCTCATTTTGATGGAAGAACGGAGTACTGCGGCCTCCAGGCGGCAGATGGCACAAACAGCAACCAAACAGCCCAGCTGGGCCCCAGAAACAGGACCCAGATGGGATCAGCGGCCCAGGTAGCCCAGCATCCTGCAGACTGTGACCTTTCTGATGGGTGCATCCAGCACTCCAGCCTAATTCCATTCTATTAATGGCCTTGTATTTGGCAGTTTCCTTCCTATGAGCTGTGGCTCAGTGTGTCCTGAGGGGGTCGGGGGAGTTGGGAGGGTGGGGACACAGGCTCAGAAGTGTAACCAACAACGCTTGTTTCAAAACAGAGATGGGGGCTTCCTTGGTGGTCCATTGGCTAAGACTCCACACTCCCAATGCATGGGACCCAGGTTCAATGCCTGGTCAGGGAACTAATCCCACAAGCCACAACTAAGGGTTCAAACACCTCAATTAAAGGATCCCCTAAGCTGCAACGAAGACCAAAGGTCCCTCGTGCCACAACTAAGACCTGCCATAGCCAAATAAATGAATACTACCAAAAAACAAAGGGATGACTCTGCAAGCCAGCATCCTTGACGGTCCTCTCAGATCCAGCTGGCAAACGGTTACATCCCTTGAGCTGGTTCTCAAGACAGTTCCTCAGAACCGCGTGGGCTCCCAGCAGAAGAGCTGGGCAGTGGCCTGTGGCAGTGGCCCTGGGAGGGCTGCCGGAGGCCTGGTGGAGCAGGTGAGTCGCAGCTGCCAGGCGGACAGGGACAGGGTCAGGAGGGGCTGACCCAGGAGGGCAGGGCCACACGGCCGAGAGGGCAGCACTGAGATCAGGCTGCCCGCCACAGCCCGGCCGCCAGTGGCATCGTCAGAGTGGCTGTGGGTGGGGCCCAGACAGCAGTTCCTCTTCATTAAAAAAAAATTTATGGATTTATTTATGTCCGGCTGTGCTGGGTCTTTGTTGCTGCCCTCGGGCTTTCTCTAGTTACCTCGAGGTGCGGCTGCTCTCCAGGCACACGCACCGGCTCCCCTTTGCGGTACATGGGCTTCTCTTGTTGATAAATACTACCAAAAAACAAAGTGATGACTCTGCAAGCCAGCATCCTTGACGGTCCTCTCAGATCCAGCTGGCAAACGGTTACATCCCTTGAGCTGGTTCTCAAGACAGTTCCTCAGAACCGCGTGGGCTCCCAGCAGAAGAGCTGGGCAGTGGCCTGTGGCGGTGGCCCTGGGAGGGCTGCCGGAGGCCTGGTGGAGCAGGTGAGTCGCAGCTGCCAGGCGGACAGGGACAGGGTCAGGAGGGGCTGACCCAGGAGGGCAGGGCCACACGGCCGAGAGGGCAGCACTGAGATCGGGCTGCCCGCCACAGCCCGGCCGCCAGTGGCATCGTCAGAGTGGCTGTGGGTGGGGCCCAGACAGCAGTTCCTCTTCATTAAAAAAAAATTTATGGATTTATTTATGTCCGGCTGTGCTGGGTCTTTGTTGCTGCCCTCGGGCTTTCTCTAGTTACCTCGAGGTGCGGCTGCTCTCCAGGCACACGCACCGGCTCCCCTTTGCGGTACATGGGCTTCTCTTGTTGCAGAGCACGGGAGTCACACGAGCTTCAGTAGTTGCGGTGCGCGGGCTGAGTTGCCCGACAGGTGGAATCTTCCCAGACCAGGCATCAAACCCGTGCCCCCTGCATCGGCAGGCCGATTCTTAACCACTGGAACACCAGGAAAGACCTGCATTTCTTCTTGAAAATGCCTTTGCACCAAGTCTTACAACCATTCAGCCTGAAGCTCCAAGCAGTCCCACCAACTGACGGGTGTTAGCAGGACACGGTAAAAGCCTACTTGCCAGCCTGTTGCCATCAATCCCTGGACTCATTTATGAAAGTGAGAGTGTTCAATGCTCAGTCATCCGACTCTTTGCAACCCCATGGATAGCCCGCCAGGCTCCTCTGTCCATGGAATTTCCCAGGCAAGAGTACTGTAGTGGGTAGCCATTTCCTTCTCTAGGAGATCTTCCCGATCAAGGGATTGAACCTGAGTGTCCTGCATTGCAGGTAGATTCCTTACAGGCTGAGCCACCACGGGGCCCCAACCTCGCTTATAACCACCTTCAAAGGGGAAGGCAGTTTTTATCATCATCTGGAACCTGCCTTGTCCACCCGCCCAGACATCGACCCCCTTCCGCACAACCTCAGCAAGCCTGGCCCCGTCTTCAGTGGCACTTCCCTAAAATGGGCCCAGTGCCCTTGCCTGCCAGTCAAAGCACTATCTCTGAGGCTTGGGCCTGTCTGAAGTGTTGATGGGGTGGAGACAGCAGCATGCAAGTTCTCGTAAAAACATTCTGCCTTTCACCACACCCACCAGACACGGGGCACTCTTCCAATTTTCAGATGGAGACATCAAGCCAGAAAAGAGCAGGTTCCTGTCCAGAGCTGCTGGCATGACCGCCACTCAGCTGGGCCTAGAAGGTGCAGCAAAGAGAGCTGAGCACTCAGGGCCTCTGTCTCGAAGCTTCCCGCAGGGCCGGGTGGGGATTGGCCAGCAATGCAAATGTGCCCTGTGATTGGTGGCTTTAGGTTTTGCAAAAGCTGGAAGCAGAGGGCTGGAGCCTGGAGGGCTGAGATTGGGAGGTGGTGGATAGGCAGAGGGAGCTCTGCAGGAGACAGAGAAGTGGTTGTTGATGGGCCCAAATGGGCGAGAAGGAGACACAAACCCAGCCCGCAGGTCCCCATGACCACCTTCTAGAAGTGGAGACGGATTTAAGCTAGACAGAGACAGAGGGGCCAGAAGGCTTGGTCCTAAGAAGACAAAGATGGGCTGGATGGCACCATACAAAAGCTATGAGCTCAGACCGCCTGGGCTTACTTCAAAGCTCCCACTTATGAGCTCAGTGTCTTAAGCAAAAGGCCTAATTTCTGAACAGCCATTTCTTTACTTGTCAGAGGGGCTAAATGCAGTGTCCACCTCAGGGCTGAACTGAGGACTGAACTACTAGCTAATAAATGTATGGTGCTCAGCATGGCGTCTGTCACGCAGCGAGCACCCAACAGATGTCAGCTACTGTGAGTGTCATTAAACCCCAGAACAATGGCAGGCCTGTTAATATTGTTCAGTCGCTCGGTCGTGTCCAACTCTTTGTGACCCCCTGGACTGCAGCACGGCAGGCTTCCCTGTCTTTCACCACCTTCCAGAGTTTGCTCAAACTCATGTTCATTGAGTCGGTGATGCCCTCCTACCATCGCATCCTCTGTCGCCCTCCTCTCCTCTCGCCCTCATTCTTTCCCAGCATCAGGCTGGCAGGCGAATAACAAAACAATAGCGGCTGTACTGACCTAGAGGCATGTGCTATCACGGTTAACCCTCACAACTCCAGTGCAAGAGGCACACTGTCATTGTTCCCCACTTCACAGAGGGCTCAAAGACAGTTCACATATACGTTGCTAGCATTTACCTTGTGCTGTGTATTAGTTCATTTAATCCCCACAACAGCCGTAAGAAGTCCGTACTATTACTATTCCCATCTGGGAAACAGGCACAGAGAGGTTAAGTAACCATTCAAATGTCACACAGCCAGTAAGATTTAGACAGTAGAGTAAACCCGAGTCGGTCTAACTCCAAAAACCATGCTCTTTCAACTCAGCTCTGCCTCTCAGGTTTCAAAGCTAATTCATGTTGCAAAGACCTCCATCACAGCCCAAAGCAAGAGGAATCAACATCTATTTTAAGGAATCTGGTGAAATCTAAAAGGATGAGTTTGGAGTGCAAGGGTATGTAATCCCCAGAGGACAGAGGGTCCCAGAGGCCAGTGGAGCCTTGAACCAAGCACAGCATGTGCCCACAGCATGCCACGCTGTCCTTTCTGCAGCCTTGTAGGTTTCCACATAGGCAGACAAAACTCAGACCCCACCCCGAGCCCTGTGGACCTTTGGGAGATGTTGCTGAGTGTTTATGGAGGATCCAGGCCTGCCGGCCGCCAGGCCAGTTCCTTCCAGAGGAACCATCTGTGATCTCCTGAGTGGATGACAGGCCGAAGACAGATGAGCTGTGGCCGGGCTGCCTCTGACCACATGCCACCCACATGCCACCCCGCACATCCTCCCCACCTGGGGCAGCCCCTAGGCCCCGGGGACCACCAGAGGAGCAGGCCAAGAGGCAGAACATCTGAGTCTGAGCTTCTGGAGCTGAAGGCCATTCTCTGAGTCACCACCTTTAATGAGGAGGGAGGGAATGCAAAACCCATGCCAGCAGGGAGGGCGTTTGCTGGCTCCTCCCTGACTACGAGGTCATCTAAGCAGGGAGCGGAGGGACGTTCCGTGTCCCACAGAACACCAGCGGCCGGCTGCCAAGCACCGTACCGATGAGGGCTTGGTTCTGCTATACATCCACTGCCTTTGACCTGCCGTGGCCTGTCCAGTTACAAATGGACCATTAGGTCTAGTGGTCGAGGGAGGGTTAAAGCTCTCAGTCTACAGAACTGAACCTCCATCCTGTCCAAGCACCACTCCTGATGACTGACCCTTAGAAAGCCTTCACCCTCTGCTCCGGTTGTAACAGCCCCCTCTGTGATGTGTGCAGGCACTCGGGTCTGTGCATATTCCCAAGCTCAAGTTTTCCTGGGTCCAGCTTCCCAAACTCCTGGAAGCTTTCATGGAGATAAAGAGGTCCACAGTTGCTTGAGGCTGTGTCTGTTCTAGGACGTGTCAGGGGAGCCCTGCTCCAAACCCTCCAAGATTTAAGGTTCTATTTCAGAGCCCATGACAGCTAGAATCAGCTTTAGCCTGTGCTCTCTAAAGACTCAGGACTGCTCTCAGGTCACATCCTGGTCTCCTGAACCATCTTCTTTCAGAAAGAGACCTGGTCTCTCAGCAGAAGCTCTGGGGTTCTGCTCTGTACTCACCCCTCTACCTCAGCCTCACACAGACCAGAGGCCCAGGGACTCTTTGCTGACTGATTGCATGATATGTGGGGTTGAAAGCCTCTTTTTAGTTTGAAAAGCCCCAGATACAAGGGCAACTGACTTCAAGCCTCTTTCAGGAATCCGGGGTGATAGGGCACAGTGTTCCCAGCACTCGTGAACCCCCAGGCTGACTCTGAAATAACTGGTGAGACCTCGAGCTCAACCTTCACAGACAACATGGTTTAAAGAGCAGGCTGTGGACATGATAATCGATTCAAAGAGACTGTAACCAGCTGTTCCCGGGAAAGAAGGACGCCAGAACGCAAAGTATGAACAAGTATTTTAATAACTCAAGTCACTGTGCTCCCAGTTCTGAAGAGATTCCTAAAAGAGGCAAGTGCGGCCATTCTGGAAGCCGTTGCTCGCTCTCCCGTTGTCTCAGCATCTCCCTCCTCTGGGTGCTGACTCGGAAGAAAGCACAAACACGCCCGGTACCATCCTGGCTCCCTGGGACCTTCGTCTCATCTATGCGTTACAGCAACAGCCTTGGCTGGACTAAGATGGTGACTCGGCTAAAGGAGAAGACAAATGCTGACTGTCCAAGCAGGGACGGTCCAAGCTGGCAAGAAAAAGCGCACTCTTACATAGGATACAGAAGGGAGGGCGTCTGCCTGCGGGGCTACAGCGTTTTACATTGGCTTTCGCCTGCGATCTATCAAGAAGGGTTCTGCTGGCCAGTGTTTCTGTGGAAGAAGCAACATGGCAGTCAAGTCTTGGGCATCCGGTGCCACCAGCCCCAGAGTCACCAAGCATCGTCCTCTGGAGAGTTCTCTGAGGGAAACATGGAGTCCAGCTCATGCCTCTGCCTACGGGTCAATTTCTTCGGGAATCACGGTGATCATAATGTCTTCATTGCCCCGGCGGACAACCATATTCAGGGTGCTTTCCTTCTTAATGACGTCATGACGTCGTTGGCGGAGACCACCGACTGTCCGTTGATGCTGATGATGACATCGTTTTCCTTGAGCCCCCCACTGCAACACAAACAGAAACGTGACTGCAGTGTTTCCATGTCTCCTGGTGCAGCTGCCAGGAAAGGTGAGCAGCTTTACCTCTACAGAGGCACAGCTTAGGACCCGAGAGCCCAGAGCAAACAGGGTGGGGTGGTAGTTAACTTTCGTGAGAATGGCTTAAACCACCCATGGGTTGCATTACCGCCTTTTGAGGTTTTTAGGCCACATCAGCGATCATGTCCACTATAGAAATGTGTGCGAGCACTTGTGACTTTCTCACAGACTGACCCCAAAGGGAGTGAGGACACACCAGCGACCGTGGTGGCCAGCGGTCTCGTCATGGGTATTATGACTCTACAGTGCCTACAGGCATGGTTCCACTGCGGGGCACCGCTTTGCATTACTGCTGCTGTAACCTTAACTCTTGTGTGTGACACCATTAGATAAGCTGTTATGCACCTTAGTGGCCTAGGACAGGGGTCAGCAAAGTTTTTTGGTAAATGGCTAGAGAGGAAATATTTTAGTCTTTGCAGGCCAGATGGTCCCCATCACAACCCAACTCTGCCATGGGAGTCCAAAAGCCACCACAAAAAATATATAATCTGCTGGGCATGGCCGTGCCCCAGTAAGATTTCATTTACGTAACACTAAAATTTGAATTTTGTATCATTTTTAAGTGTCCTAAAATAACTGTTCTTAATTAAATTATTTCAACCATTTAAAAATGCAAAATCTTTCTGTAAAGCAATTATCCTTCAATAAAAAATAAATGAATTAAAAAATACATAAAAATAAAATAAAAAAGCAAATCTAATCTTAACCCCGAAGCAGGCAGCAGACCAGATCTGGCTCCTGGGAACAGTCTGCTGGCCACTCCCTGGTCTAGCACGTCTCCATGGATATTATGTCCACATAGTCTATGGGGCTGCAAGGAGTCTGACTCAGTCGAGCAACTAACACTTTCACAGGTAAAAACCTGATTGTGGGTTGAGCAACTTCTTTCCATGTTACTTTGATATTCCCTGTGCTATTTTTCTAGAGGTGTGGATAAGTAACGCCTGACTGGTAACAGGCATAATTAGAGAGGCCTCAGGAAGAGATGCCTCTAGCAGCCTAGGCCACGTCGAGCCAGGAAGCACCCTTCTGCCGACAAGCCCTGAGCTGTGCCGGATCGGAAGCCCTGGTCGGCAGGATGGACACAGATATTGGACCATTCTGTCAAGGGTCCTCACGGTCATCTGAGGTGAGACAGAAAGAAATGCCCTCTGCCTCCTACCTCCAGGAAACACACGGTTATCAGGAAAATGGAGAAGAATTCTGACTCACGCTTCTGCGGGGGTATCGGGAATTACTTCGATGATATATGCTCCTGAAAGCACATCGGGGAAGTCTCGGTGGCGATCCTTCAACTCTTTGGCTTTGCTGCTTGGGAGAAAGAACACTCGAATTAACCATTAAGAACAACAGGGCTCCCACACGGCTTCTCCTCCATCCCTGATTCTAAGGTCAAATTCCAGGGTAAAAAAATCAGGATTTTTTTTTACTATTAAAGTTTCCTTTTATTGTTATTTTTAAATGTTTCTTTCTTTCTTTATTTGGCTGAGCCAGCTCTTTGTTGTAGCATGCAGGATATTGAGTTGCATCATGTGGGATCCAGTTCCCTGACCAGGGATTGAACCCGGGTCCCTTACACTGGGAGTGCAGAGTCTTAGCTGCTGGACCACCAGGGTTAGGGTTAGGGGTTAGGGTTAGGGTGGTCCAGTGGTCCAAAGTGGAAGTGGCCCAGGGAAGTGGTCCAAAATCCCTGGAGGGGTCCAGGGATTTTGATTTTGCGGCAAATTGCTTATTTCCTAGAGTCAAAGATTTACCGTAAGGATGACGCCAAGAGAAACGTTTTAGCATTATCATTTTTGTTAATTAATTGAGAGTAGCTATCACTGAAGAGCCTGGCGTGTTGCAGTTCATGGGGTCACAAAGAGTAGGACACGTACACAACAACCACTTAAGAAGTCAGGACAGTGTGAGGGGTGGCCTGCTTTGGACCCCAGCTCTGCCCCTTCCTGACTGTGTGATCTCGGGCAGTTGCTTAACCTCTCTGTGCCTGGCTTTTCTCATCTGTTAAACAGGCACAGGGCCATGAGGCTGTCATGAGGACCACATGACCTTATCTAGATCTATTGTCTGGTCCCATGCCCGGCACTGAGCAAGCACGCAAAAGAGGGTGGGTAGGCACCCCCGTGGATAGTGACCACCGCCACCACCCATTCCCCCCAGCTTTGACATATATTAAAAATCACTCAGTGCTCACCACACACCAAAAAACCTGCCAGTTATCCTGATCCCAGAGAGGAGAAAATTGAGGCACTCAGGGCTCAAGCCATCCCAAGGTCACAAGCCAGGAAATAGCAGAGCTGGGACAGGAACCAGGAAGCTGGACCCCCGGACCCACATTCCTTCCCTTCCCTACATCCCCCAGGCTTCCATTTCCCAGAGTTCCAAGACAAGACCTGATGCACATTTCAGTCTTGGCAAGCCAGCTAGGAAAGGCACCACCATTTATCACACATGTCTAAACTAATAGTCATGTGTTCGTATTGATTAATAGCCAGTTAATTACAGTAATTAAGATATTACTATTTATATCAACAGGTTCTGCTCTTTGCCGACTTAACTTCCCAGAGTTTCAACCAGGCCCTTCGGTACCAAGACGCCTACAGTCACACCAGGTCTTTCCATCAAGGTTCAAACACCAGTGTGTCATAAGTCTGGCAGCCACATACCGCAACTTTCACCAGCTGGGGGAAAACAAGCCCATCAGTCACGCCGGCCTGCCTGGCATTCCAGGAGCCCCAGCCCACAGGCGGCAGAGCTAAGGAAAGGCAGGGCGCTCTGGGGCCTGAGGGAGGGGCTTAGGGCACTCCTGGAATGTGGGTTTCAACAGATCAGGTGGTGAGAGGAAGGCATGGAGGTGAGGGCAGTGGGAGGGGTGGCGATGACCAACTCCCGGGCTGCCTTCAAAGAAAAGCTTGGGCTTCCCTGGTGGCCCAGATGGTAAAGCGTCTGCCTGCAATGCGGGAGACCTGGAGTTCAGGTCACTTTATTTTCTTTCTTTCAAAGAAAAGCAGAATCTTTCAGAAGGAAGGATCTGCTCAGAACCCCAGAAACAAACGTGAAGGATAAAACAACATAAAAGAAAGTGAAGTTGCTCAGTCATGTCCAACTCTTTGTGATCCCATGACTGTAGCCTACCAGGCTCCTCATCCCTGACAGATGGTAAAGCGTCTGCCTGCAATGCGGGAGACCTGGAGTTCAGGTCACTTTATTTTCTTTCTTTCAAAGAAAAGCAGAATCTTTCAGAAGGAAGGATCTGCTCAGAACCCCAGAAACAAACGTGAAGGATAAAACAACATAAAAGAAAGTGAAGTTGCTCAGTCATGTCCAACTCTTTGTGATTCCATGACTGTAGCCTACCAGGCTCCTCAGTCCTTGGAAATTTTCAGGCAAGAGTACTGGAGTGGGTTGCCATTTCCTCCTCCAGGGGATCTTCCCGACCCAGGGATGGAACCCAGGTCTCACGCATTGCAGGCAGACGCTTTACCATCTGAGCCACCAGGGAATCCCACGTGAGGCCAAGGTTACTGGCCCCTCCTCTCTTTCCTAACAGTACTTAAATCAGACACTGAGCTGCCTCGAGGCAGAAAAAGGTTTCTCTTTTCGGGGTACCCGTGAGAGTCCTCTGAAGTTAGTCTGTTTTAAATTTAAGACACAGGGACATCCCTGGTGGTCCAGGGCTAAGACTCAGAGCCCCCAGTGCAGGGGACCCAGTTCAATCCCTGCTCAGGGAACTAGATCCCACACGTGGTAACTAAGAGTTCAGGTGTCACAACTAAAAGATCCCACATGCCACAACTGAGACCCGGCACAGCCACGTAAATTAAATATTTGAATTTTAAACAAACAAATAAATATTTGAACTTAAAGTGAATTTAAGACACAGACAGGCACGGACGTCCCGCTACCGACCTGGGTGTGAGTGACATCATTCGGATGCCGATATACTTCTTCTTGGTGATGGCTTTGCCTGGTGGGACCACGGAAAGAAGCAGAAGATCAGCCCAGTTGGCAGCTGTGCCAGGGACACCAGGAGCAGTGGGGCTCCATCCCCACAGTTTGTCACGTAGTCAGGGCCATACAGGGATGCTCTCAGCTTGTGGTTCAAATCCTGATTGGGACACTACCTGCCTCCTCTCTCCCCCAGGTAGGAGGTAAACAGCACATCTGACAGGGACCCTGCTGAGCTTCGAACCCCCAGCCTGACATTGAGCAGAAGAGTCACTAAACATCTGTGGAGTGAATGAGCTCCTTGACTCTCGATTTTCTCATCAGTAAAAATGAGACTAAGTCCCACCTGATCAGGCAAAGGAATTAAATGACATTAATGAATAATGCAGTGAAATGATGTACAGAAATCACCCAAGATCACGCCTGGTACATAATAGATTGAACCATATGAAATATGCATGATCGTAGGCCAAAAAAAACAGTCAAACATCGATGACCCAATGATATGCATTCCTTTCCCTTCTTGATAGGAAAGGTGTGGCTGACTTCAGGGGGTCATTTGCCCTGCCCTCCACTTTCTGAGGGGTAGCCAAACCCCAGGCCTAAAATCTCTGGTGGGTTGCTGGGGGCGTTTGCTTTACCTTTGGCTTGTCGGTCATGGGATTCCGTTAGGAACTTTTTAATCTTATCAGATGGAATTGCAAAGGAGATTCCAGCTGTCACTTTCAGTGTGTTAATTCCAATCACTTCACCATCCTAAAAAGCAAAAGGCAAATAGCTTGCCGAATCCACGAAGATTCACCTGAAGATACCCACCAAGAGAGAGTGGAGAATTTGCACGGAAGGAGTCTTGGAGCTTCTTCAGAGACATGATTGGGGTAGGAGGAGATGGACGGATGGGGCTTCTGCATCACAGAGCGAGAAGCCGGACTCGTGCACAGCATTAAGCTAAGCTGAGCAATGGAAGAAAACTCAGGACTGAGTGATCAACACAATGAAAGCGCAGCATCAGAAAGTTTCAAAATGTGCAATTGCTCCTTGGGCAGGGAATACATGTCCCACAGCCCCAGAGTCCTACTAATATATAGGACAGGGAACTCTGCTCAATGTTCTGTGGCAGCTGGGACAGGAGCGGACTTTAGGGGAGAATAGATCCAAGTGTCTGTTTGGCTGAGTCCCTCTGCTGTCCACCTGAAACTATCACAGCATTGTTAATCAGCTATACTCCAAGATAAAATAAAAGTTAAAAAACAAAACAAAAAACCTCAGAGACCTTTAGGTAGCTATCCACACCTTCCTGCTTCTCCCGTTTCCAGGAATCTTAAGATTCCTCTGCTGACATCAGGGAGGAACCATCTAGCGCTCAAGGCGGACAGACTTTATCCCCAGGAAAACAAACCCTCATCTCTGGCAGCCTCGGGGATCTGGGAGAGGCGGAGTCTCACAACCAAATCTTTCCTCTGCTTGTTGCAATCCAGCTTTAAACCTTGGAGGAAGCCAGTGTCTGTGCGTCCATTCAAGATGAATTCACAGTTTAGCGAACGCCACACCATAAGAAACCGTCCTGGAATGACAGGCTGGCCTCGTGCCATCCAACCATTATTTTGAACACTATTCTTAAAGGTTGTCCAACTCAGGCTTAGAGGGGAAAACTGCCAGGAGTGGCTAAGTCACTCCCTGCACACTTCCAGTAGCTCTGAGAATTCAGGCCCCGACTCCGAGGGACCAGCCAGGAGGCGCTGCCCTCCAGGGCTTTGCTAAACAAGACGGCTCAGAGTTCATCACCTGTAAATGAGGGCTGGGATACGGGACCCTGAGCTGCATCCTGGCTCTGACAATCTGATTCAAAGGCTTCCCTTTTCATGTTTAAATAAAATACAAACTTAGGTGACATTTCACTCCTCATTCCAAGCCAGGTCTTAAGGGAGGCTCCTGGCCAAGACAAAGCCTGTGGATGAGCCAAGTCAGCTCCTCAAGCAACTGAGGGACAAGCCAGCACTGCTGACGCCTTCAAAATAAAGACTGGCTCCTTTAACTGGTCCTGGATCAAGCCTGAATTCCAATGCCTTTACTTGTAACGTGGAGATACAAGCATGTCCGCTGGCATAGCATTTCCAATCCAAACACCAGCATGCCTTACTCTTTCCAGAAAAGATAAGAAGAGACATTTGCAAGGTACAGTACGGTCACAGATTTCAGTTTGAAAGGGTTAGATAATATGCTTTGGCAAGTTTACATCTGACAAGAAATCAAAAGGGGGAGAAAAAAAAAGACACGTAGATAAACTTTTTAAAAGCCTTACCAGGTTAACTAATGGGCCTCCGGAGTTCCCATACTGAAAATAAGCAAAAATTAAAAGGTTATGAGTTTATATCATTACATGGTCCAATCTACCTCCCTGCCTGGCAGGCCCCTGAGTGCGAATTCTTTCCTGACATTTCTTCCTGTCTACCTAATATTTTGCTGGCAAAACAATGGACCTTAACAGTTTTCAGAGAGTGTTAAGTACCATAAATGGGGTATTTATATATTGATATATATTTTTTTTTCTCCAAAGCCCAGAGGTCAACAAAAAATTCCCAAAACACCTAACGCATCTTCCCTCTCTCGACAATAAGTTGGCTACCTACTTGCTCAATGTCGCAGTCTTTCAAATCTGTGCCATCTCCCTCCATGTCTTTGTGACCCCTACGTTGCTGCTGGGGCTGAAAATCCACACGGTTTGCTCTATTTCCATTACTTCACGCAGATCACAAGAAGGTTTGGGAATAAAGCCTACTAGAGGCAGTGAGTGTACAAAACACGCTGTGTTTCTTATTTATTAGACGGATGGAGGGGAAAATGCTTTTTGAGAAACGTCAATCCTAAAGGGAAACAGCTGAAGTGGAAAAATGTGACTTAAAATTAAGATTTCACTGATGAGATTGTGTGGGACAATCCTTGACCTCACTGGACATCAAATGGGTTGGCCTGGTGCTCAGACTGTGCCCTCCCAAAGACAGTGGCAACACCTCTGGGGGCTGCAGAGCTTGTGTGAAGCTGAGCATCCTTCCTTCCACAGGTTGCACAGGCAGCTCGACCCGGGGGTGGCAGGGGGTGATGGAGAACTTCTCCAGGCTGCAGACTTGGGCAGATCTCAAGTGCCCGTCGCAGGAGTCCCTGGAGACTGCCAACAGGCTGAGGACCAGCCCTCCTGCCTTGTCTGCTTTAGGGGTTCAAAAGGACCCCACTGGAAGCACCATGAGGATCCTGACTCCACCCCAGTTCCTGAGCCCAGCCCAGCTTCCCAACTGCAGCCCGACCCTGTGGCAGATGGGCTCACGTTGATAATGGCGTCTGTCTGGATGTAGTCCATGTCCGAGTTCCGGAGCCCCAGTTCTTTGCCACCGCGCTGGGTGGTGCTGACGATCCCCGTGGTGACCGTGTTTTGAAGGGAAAACGGGCTTCCGATGGCGACCACGAACTCTCCCGGCCGCAGCTCCGAGGAGCGGCCAAGTAGTAGCACGGGCAGCTTTCCCTGGAAACACAAAGTTGGCGTTGCTGTGTTGGGTTAAGTGAACAAAACGGGTAAATGCACGGATGTCACAGAATACCAGGCACCGAGGGCTGCTCGTATTCACCAGGCCTTGCAGGACAACCGAGGTCAGGCATGACCTCCCTTCCCAGCTGAGGAGTAACATCCCTCCCACCGAAGATAATCAGGGCAGGTCAAGTGCAGACTGCCGCCGCACGCCAGTAAAGACAGGATGGATACTGGAGGCCAGCCAGCTCAGGGTCTCAACACATCTTGAACCTGTCAGCACAGACTTGCTTCGAAACCTTGAGGCCAAGAGACAGAGGGAGACGAGTATAGGATTGGGGCAAGCTTGACTGCAGGCGTGATAAAGAGTGAAGTCCCAAGGAAGGATCTAGAGCCCACAGCCCCGGGGGAGGGGAAGAGTGGATCGGCCCCCTCTTACTGTAGGCCCGTCCCTCCTGGGTCTTGAAGAATCAGGAGCTCTGAGGGCTTGGAGCTGCCCTGACTCAGCCCGGGGCATCTCTGTGCTGATCCTGGTGATGAGCAGAGGTGGGGTTGGGGACAGCAAGGCATCCAGGGCCACTGGACACCAAGACCCAAGAGGCGGGCTCGCTCCTCTCCTGGTAAAGTCCTCTACCACCGTCTCTGCTCCCCCTGCCCCTAGGTGGGCTGATTAATCCAACAAAGCCTGCTTGATCCCCAGTGTGAGGGCGAGTAGAGTCAGGAGCCCTAAACTACTCTTCAAACCAAAACGGGACAAAACAAAGCCAGCTCGAGTCACAAGGGCTGAGGAGTGTGAGGCTTCCATCCTGGAGAGCTCTAAGCTCTCCTCCCTCCCTCCCTCCCTAGAGCCAGGCAAACCTCCGAGTCCCTCTCGCATTTGCTTCCTGAGTCAAAATGAGCAGCTGCTCTGAGCAACAGGGACCAGCGCAGAAAGCAAAGACCTGGCCCAGGCCTCATGCTAATTGCAATGTAATAGTCCTCCTGTTTGTCCACCTCGAAAACAAAGGAAAGAGGAGAGGAGGCTGGGAGGGTGCGGTGGGTGGAAACCAGCGGTTATTTCAGCATTCGCCTCTGAGGAGGACAGAGCAGAAACCAGCTAATAAGACGGGGAGGTCACTGGGCCCATTTAACTGAAGAAGAAACTGAGGTTCCAAGCAACTGGGTGACTTGAGATAGGCCAGGGGCTTAAAACTACAGCACTGAACCCAGACTCTCATCCACTACAAAGGTACTGAGCCACAAAGACCCCCTCTGACCCCAGATAAGGAAGATGCTGGTCAGGATCATGTTGGATCAGAAAACTCAAGGGCTTCCCTTGCGTGGTTCAGATGGTAAAGAATCTGCCTGCACTGTGGGGGACCTGGGTTCAATCCCTGGGTTGGGAAGATCCCCTGGAGAAGGGAATAGCAATTCACTCCGGTGTTCTTGCCTGGAGAATCCCATGGACAGAGGAGCCTAGAAGGCTGCAGTCCATGGAGTCACAAAGAGACACGACTGGGCGACTAACACATACACAGACACGTGAAAAATGATGCCCCTCAGATCACAGATACTAAGAGGCCTAGAAGAGCGCCACAGTCCAGAGCTCAGACCAAGCGGCCTGATCAGATTGTGGCCAGACCTTACAACCATTCTGGTCCTCAGTGTTCTGACCTGGAAAATGGGAATGATGCAGTTCACTGATCTCATCAGTTTGATGTGAGAATTCAGTGACTTGGGATCTGAGCAGCTCTGTGAATGGTACCTGTCAGTGCAACATCATGTAAGTGGGGCATGTAAGCATCAGCTGTGTTACTGTGATTAACGTCAGGGTCTGCGCAGACTCAGTGGGGAAACCCCACCAAGTAAACTCCCATAGAGTAGGCCATGTCTCCAGCCCTTACCGTCCCCCTCACCCAGGAGGAGGCTAGGGGCACAGGTCTGCCCTGACAGTAACACTGTGCCCTTGTGGTCCCCCAAGGCTGAAGTGCATGGCCCTGCTCTGGAGTAGGGCAGGCGTGCAAGCCCCCACTCCCGAGCTCATCTAGAAGTGCGCCAATGAGCTCAGCAGGGCCTGTTTACCCTGGGCCCGTGCCAGCTGCCTCTGCCAGGAATGACTTCATCCAACAGCCGCAGGGGGTGAGCGGACAGGAGTCAGAGCCGGTGATGAGCACTCGGCCACCCTGGGGGAGGCCTGCCGGGCGACACTGCCACTCCTTCGGGACCCAGGGGCAGCCTTCAAAGCTGGGCTGGAGGGCTGGACATGGCGGCCATGGCTCCTGGGCTGGGTTCTCCAGTTGCTTTTCACCAATATCAAGGCGAGAGGTCAAGTTCAAACCCAGAAGGTGGGCCCAGACCACATCAGTGCAGCAGCAAGCTGGGAACTACATCAGAAAGTTACATGGGAGGACTCACTGTGGAGTCTTAATTAGCATCCGCTCATCTTCCAACCCTGTCCCTTCACCTCCACCCCCTAAAGAGGAGGCAAGGCCCAGGGGGCCACATCACAGTAGGTTTCAAAGGAAGAGAGGCCTGAAGACAGCGCTCCCTGGAACTCCTGTCTCCAAGTCTGAGCTCAGACCCAGGGGCCGAGGAAAGCAGGCAACGCTGTAGGAGCAGAAGCCGTATGGATGGAGGAGAGAGCCCCCGGGAGGAAGGAGAGAATCGAGGGCCCATACGGCTCAGGTCAGCTGTGCTCCCCGCAGAGGAGCAGGCCTGCAGCCAGGAACGCGGCCCAGAGGACCCCATGTACCAGCTGGGCTCCAGTGCAGTAAAGTCACTCACTGGAGTGACCTTACAGGCTGGGACCAGTGGGCACCAGCAATACAAGCCAAGAGTCTCCCCAGGGCCCACTCCTCACTTCAACACAAGGGAAGAAATTCAGCTCACAAGCAGTCATGGGCCAAACCTGCACCAGTGGCAGCACCAGGGGTCACCTTGTTTAATTTTTATCACAGAAGCATCTCCTAGATTCTAAGGGACAATCCTAAGAGAGAAATAAGCAAGTGGACATATCTCAAGGGGGATTCTTAGACTATGAAGCTTAGACTGATGTGGAAGGAATGATCTTTTACCCCTCAGGTGACAAAGCCCTTTTTCACAACCGCCTTGGCAGTTAGGGCATATTTTCCCCCATTTTACAGATGTGGAAACTGAGGCTCAGAGCCAAATTGACTCCTCACAGCTCGCAAACAGCCTGGCTAAATGAGAGAACAGGCTTCCCACCTCTTAGAGCTTCGCTCCTTGTCGGTGTTAATCTGAATTCTAACTGTAGGCAGGAATCTTTGCAAGGGAGTGGCAGGGGCTGGAGATGTGGGCCAGGCCAGATTTACAGCCCTTCAGGAGGTCAAAATGCCTCTCGTGGGCCATTTGGCTTCTGCTCTCCGCAGGTGCTGGCGGGCCCTGCGAGCGCCAGGCTCTCCAGCCTGTTTTAGATACAACAGAGGCTCGTTCTCAGCCTCTCTCCTCATCTTGGGCCTGTCTGCTCGGTGCAGCAATACCTCCGCTGGCCAAATTCCTACTTGGTAATTGAGCATTTTATTCCATAGCTGTCTAGACATACACACTCCACGGGGGGACCTGGGAAAGATTCAATGCAGATACAGTGGGAACCGCCAAGACATGCCTCAGCCTTGACCTGGGGATAGGAAAACCCTGGGGCCCACCCCCTCAACCCCCTCCCAGTTCCCGGTTTAACCCTGCGCTGCAGACCACAGGCTGGTTCCCAGGCCGCCCACATCAAAGCTGCCTCCAGGCTCCTGGTGGCAGACACTCTGTCTGAGCCTCGCTTTGCAGTGATCCGGCCACAGGCCATCTTGGAGATGCCAGCCTGGCTCCTGACAGCCACTGCGCACATCTCATCACCTCACTGGAGCCTTGCAGCACGCCTATGAAACAAAGGCGCGGACATTCATCCTCTGCTTGGCAGGCGGGAGGAGGAGGGGAAGGAGGAAGAATGGGCAGACGCACAGCTCCTGTCCCTTGTCTTCAGGTTCTCCAGCTGTTGCAGGGGGAAGGTGGAATGCAGTCGGGCACGCAGCAAAGCAGGTGTGGAGAGCTCACAGTGGCCAAAGCTCAACCCCAAGGCTCCAGACCAGAGCCGAGCAAGAGCCCTCGGACCTCACCAGGAGAGCCTCATGTCATCCCAAACCCTCCAGCAGGAAGGGCATCCCAAGGTGAGTCCATCATACTGCCCGTTCTCAAGGTCACGCTCTTGCTGATGAGAAGGAGGAGGCTGGGAGGCCAGCAGGAGAGGCTGGAAATCTAAGTTGAAAGGCATGTGGCCCTCAGCCTGTAAGTGACTCACCGTGCTAAATGCCGGCCCCACAGCAGAGTCGGCAAGAGGGGCTGGAAGGGAACACGGATCCCCTGGGTCATCGGCCATGCCACCCAGATCAATGAAGAAACAGCCCGGAGGAGGGTGTCAGAGTCTTGCGTGTGGACTCCAGACACGCCACGTCCATGTTAAGTCACTAACGACAAGCTGTGGGCAGTGTGGGCAGGATATGAATGGTGTGATAGATTCACTGCTAAAGTGTGGAGGCATGTTTTACTGCAAACACATACACAAGTGGACATATCTCAAGGGGGATTCTTAGACTATGAAGCTTAGACTGATGTGGAAGGAATGATCTTTTACCCCTCAGGTGACAAAGCCCTTTTTCACAACCGCCTTGGCAGTTAGGGCATATTTTCCCCCATTTTACAGATGTGGAAACTGAGGCTCAGAGCCAAATTGACTCCTCACAGCTCGCAAACAGCCTGGCTAAATGAGAGAACAGGCTTCCCACCTCTTAGAGCTTCGCTCCTTGTCGGTGTTAATCTGAATTCTAACTGTAGGCAGGAATCTTTGCAAGGGAGTGGCAGGGGCTGGAGATGTGGGCCAGGCCAGATTTACAGCCCTTCAGGAGGTCAAAATGCCTCTCGTGGGCCATTTGGCTTCTGCTCTCCGCAGGTGCTGGCGGGCCCTGCGAGCGCCAGGCTCTCCAGCCTGTTTTAGATACAACAGAGGCTCGTTCTCAGCCTCTCTCCTCATCTTGGGCCTGTCTGCTCGGTGCAGCAATACCTCCGCTGGCCAAATTCCTACTTGGTAATTGAGCATTTTATTCCATAGCTGTCTAGACATACACACTCCACGGGGGGACCTGGGAAAGATTCAATGCAGATACAGTGGGAACCGCCAAGACATGCCTCAGCCTTGACCTGGGGATAGGAAAACCCTGGGGCCCACCCCCTCAACCCCCTCCCAGTTCCCGGTTTAACCCTGCGCTGCAGACCACAGGCTGGTTCCCAGGCCGCCCACATCAAAGCTGCCTCCAGGCTCCTGGTGGCAGACACTCTGTCTGAGCCTCGCTTTGCAGTGATCCGGCCACAGGCCATCTTGGAGATGCCAGCCTGGCTCCTGACAGCCACTGCGCACATCTCATCACCTCACTGGAGCCTTGCAGCACGCCTATGAAACAAAGGCGCGGACATTCATCCTCTCTTGGCAGGCGGGAGGAGGAGGGGAAGGAGGAAGAATGGGCAGACGCACAGCTCCTGTCCCTTGTCTTCAGGTTCTCCAGCTGTTGCAGGGGGAAGGTGGAATGCAGTCGGGCACGCAGCAAAGCAGGTGTGGAGAGCTCACAGTGGCCAAAGCTCAACCCCAAGGCTCCAGACCAGAGCCGAGCAAGAGCCCTCGGACCTCACCAGGAGAGCCTCATGTCATCCCAAACCCTCCAGCAGGAAGGGCATCCCAAGGTGAGTCCATCATACTGCCCGTTCTCAAGGTCACGCTCTTGCTGATGAGAAGGAGGAGGCTGGGAGGCCAGCAGGAGAGGCTGGAAATCTAAGTTGAAAGGCATGTGGCCCTCAGCCTGTAAGTGACTCACCGTGCTAAATGCCGGCCCCACAGCAGAGTCGGCAAGAGGGGCTGGAAGGGAACACGGATCCCCTGGGTCATCGGCCATGCCACCCAGATCAATGAAGAAACAGCCCGGAGGAGGGTGTCAGAGTCTTGCGTGTGGACTCCAGACACGCCACGTCCATGTTAAGTCACTAACGACAAGCTGTGGGCAGTGTGGGCAGGATATGAATGGTGTGATAGATTCACTGCTAAAGTGTGGAGGCATGTTTTACTGCAAACACATACATAGCATGATTAAAAAAGGCTCTTTCCATTTGTTTAGGTGACAACAAACGAGGGACCCACAACCAGCAGCCCTGGCAATACGCCTCCCATGAAATAACGCCTACACTGAGACAGAACCTTCTCAACAAGTGTTCACCAAGGGCCAGGCCTGGCACAAGGATCACAAAAGATCAGTGAAATCCACCCGCGCCCTCTAGGCTTACTGTCTGAGGGGTGGGTAGACACACAAATCATCAAGACACACAGCACTAAAAAGAGCTAAAATCCATCTCCCTTCCCTAGGGCAATTCAGCAGAGAATCTTCCATAAGGGCTAAATATAGATCAACACTAAAAAATGATTTGAATGCATTAATTAGGGTGGTTTTTTTTTTTCCCAGCCTCAAGTAACAGAAAAACCAATGCAAATAAAATAAACATCCACCTGCTCAAGGGCAGAGTGGTGGGAGGACTGATCACTTCCAAGGCTCAAGGGCAAGGGCAAGAAGCAGCTCCTTCCTCCCTTCCAGCTCAGCAGCAG
Organism: Madoqua kirkii; assembly: GCA_006408675.1. Lineage (NCBI taxonomy): Eukaryota > Metazoa > Chordata > Mammalia > Artiodactyla > Bovidae > Madoqua > Madoqua kirkii. Next base: position 24,598 of record SJYC01071860.1, read on the forward strand.
CAGCCTGTTCTCACGGCCACAAGAGGGCCACCATCATTCCAGGCAGGACAGGAAGATGTGACAAAACCAACCGGAATAGGCTCTTTGCTCCCTTGTGCGTCTCTTCAGAAGGGCTGAGCATCTAGAAGGGCCCAGCACATTCCATTCCTCCCTGGGGGTCAAGGTTACCCTCAACTGTGCTTTGGTGGGGGCTGGGGTGATCATGGCCCCCATGGCTGCCTTAGCCCCTCAGGATGTGCCTGAGTTAGGTGCTGGGGCGGGGCAGTCAGGAGTAGACTGAAAAACTCAGGGCTGTGTCAGCAAGACGGAGGACGGCTTCGTGGTGGGTAACCATCAGCGTCCACTGAAGCTTAGGGAAAAAAACGGTTCCTTTTACAGTGGTGATCCTAATACACGTCTGAAAAGGGCTACAAGTATATATGGCTTCAGGCAGATTTTTGGGGAGTGGAGGGAGGAAGAGGAGAAGGAACGGAAAGCATTGTTTCAAAGGAAAGTGACGATCACAAAGTGCCAGGGCAGTCAGCGTGAGATTCGAGTGGCTTGTAGACAAACCTCCCCCTTGTCCGCAGGCCCTACGTGCCTCACGCTCTCATGCCTCACATCCCGAGGACAAGAGAAAGGAAGTACTTCCTGCCACATCAGTAAACAAGGATGCCACAGTCATCAGCGGATGCAGCCCTCTAACGTGAGCTAGAGAGCCCTAGGGGCACTCAGGAAGGAGAAGGACACCAGCCCTCAGACTGCAGCCACTCTCTGTGGTGAGCCCCAAGGCAGCTCACGACATGAAAACAAAAACACAGGAAACACCCAGGATGGCAGAGATGCATAAGAAAGGAATTTCAGTGAACCCAGACTCTTGCACCATCCCATACATAAAAAAGCACTAAATTCCCTAACTTGGGATATCTGGTTTGCTTTTATTAACAATAATCTTTGATGTGAAGACTTTGCTGTAGTTGCTAAGTTGTGCCAGACCCTTTGTGACCTCATGGACTACCAGGCTCCTATGTTCTCCGTCTCCTGGAAATTCACATCCATTGAGTCAGTGATGTTATCTAACCATCTCATCCTCTGCTGCTCCCTTCTCCTCCTGCCCTCACTCTTTCCCAGCATCAGGGTCTTTTCCAATGAGTCAGCTAATACTCAGGGTTGTGACAACACTAACTGGAAGTAATAGCCTCTTTGCTCCCTTGTGTGTCTCTTCAGAAGGGCTGAGAGTCCAGAAGGGCCCAGCACATTCCATTCTTCCCTGGCGGTCATCAGCCACCATCTGGTCACAAGGTTACCCTCAACCATCCTTTCATGGGGGCTGGGGTGCTCATGGCCCCCAAGGCTGCCTTAGCCCCTCAGGATGCGCCTGAGTTAGGTGCTGGGGAAGGGGGGGGGCATCAGTCTTGCCAATGATACTCAGGGTTGATTTCCTTTAGGATTGACTGGTTTGTTAAGTAAGACTACCTGCCTTTTGTTGCAAAATTTCCATATAATCTGGCTCTTCCCCTCTCCTCCTCCGAGCAGTTCCCTCAGGATCACTTGAGATGCTATCTCCCTGGACTAAAGTCCTAAAAATTCCCACCCAATAAAATGTAAGTCTCAACATCTAGGTTGTGACTATTATTTAAGTCAACAGGCAGATGAGACAGGCATTGTACCCAGTCTACACACTAGGGGACCAATGGTCCCACGGCTGATGGCAGTGATCTCACTGAGATCGCAGGTGCTCTCACCCATACTCTGCCTGCTGCCCAGATGCAGCAGAAAAGAGCTGCTAGTGCCAGACCTTGTCACAGAGCAGGAGGCGGGAGCAGAGACGACACACAACAGGGCCGTGGGAGAGCTGAAGGCAAGTCAGAACAGAGGCAAGACGGAGGGAGCCGAGACCACGCGTCCTCAGGGTGAGGACCCAGGCCACGCTGCTTCTCCCAGTGGGAGCCCAAGTTACACTCAGCCAAGCCCGGGTGGGCATGGAGGCAGTCTGTGGGGCACCACTTGCTTCATGAGCCCTCTGTGTGGCCTGGCCTCCCCCTGCAGGGTCATCACGACTCTGATTCCTGCAGGAAGAAATGGCCTGTGGTGAGCAAGCACCCTGCCAGTGGCTGGCCACAGGTTTATCCCCCAGCATCCACAAAGGGTGGTGCAGAGTGAAGACACAGACAAAACACACACACACAAGGCCATCCTCGGTCTCCAGATAGACTGGGAGCACAATTTCCCAGGGAGCAGGACATCTGTATTAACTCACTCTGATCCTGGGTCACTTGACAGACTTCTCTGGGTTTCAGTTTGATCACTTCTAAAATAAAGGAGTTGAGCCTGGTGATGTCCAAGGTCACCCCAGCTTTGACAATTAGGGATCTTTCCAGAAGACCTGGTAGATTTCCAAAAAACCTCTTAGCAGCCAATGGTTAAACTGGTGAGATCAAAACAATCCTCGGGGCCCTTAATAAATCTCTTCTCATACAACTCCCCAAAGGGGTCAGATGATTCCTGCAGACTCTCACAGCCCAAGAGGAAAGGGGATTCCTGGAATTCTCCAGACGCTGGCTCAGCCAGTAACCATCGAGAGCAGACCTCAAAACAACGATCCATCAACATTTCAGCTTCTGGCCACCCTGGGTTTTGCTTAAAAGCCCTTGAGCGCTCCTCTCATTGCAACCTCATTCCCCAAAGCTTGGAAGGAAGGGCCATAAAACAAATCAATAAAACTAAAAGAAAAATTGGCAACTTTTTTTTTAACCTCATGACGCAAGCCAACGACTTCTTTCTCTTCCTTGCAGAGTATAAAGTGCTCCTGTTACAAAAATATTTTTGTTGCTGAATCTGCAGAAGCCACCATGTCCGCCAGCCGCCCAGCACATGTATTTCCAAGGCGCTGAGGCTCACGGGCTGGTCCTCTGCGTCCGATGAAATTTGCTTCAAAGGCTGATGTTGCAGGAACTGGCTAAGACTCAACTAAGTGATTCAATGTGGTCTTCTGGAAGAGTTATGCTAACCTTTCATTTTCTTTAAAAAATATGCAATGGGAGGAAAAGGGCATGTACCCCAATCACAGCAAGGAGCGGTGCCACTGAACTTGTGTGCTTCCTAAGGAACAGCAAAGTAGACCATTGAGTTCAGGGGGATGTCAGCAGCGAAGACTTGCCTGAGACATGGGGATCCGGCAAGGAGAGAAGTGAGCCCATGAGAGGCTGAGGGGCAGTGGATGAACCAGGGATCCGCTATATAATTTGCAGGGCTCAGGACAAAATAAAAATGCAGACTCCCTTGTTCACAAAGTACATAAAAAGTACCATTAAAGGCACTAAAATATAAGGCTTTTTTCTTTCTTCTACATGCTCTCTCTCTTCATCTGTCCTGATGTTTTTATTTGCTGTTTAGTGTTGTGCTCCCTGGGGCATGAAGTTGTTCATGGGGTGAGTACAGACCCAGAGCCTCAGACTTAGTACTCTGCTCACCAGCTACTGGACACACCCACGCACTGTGCCCAAGCAGGGGCTCAGAAGTTGAGCCAGCCCTCTCCCCATCCCAAGGGCCCACGGCCCCAACCCACAGAGGACAGACTACCCCCAAGGATGCTGCAACTTCCTTTGGCACCAGGATGCACCAGGTACCTGGATGGGGTGGGCAGGGCTTGGCCCTGCCTTGTTGCCGGCAGAACGAGCTATAGAGTCATCTATCCGCTGCCCAGGATGCTGCAGGGTATACGTACCCCATGTCTGTATGCCCTGGGGGAAGGATGGTGGCTGTGACTGCCGTGTGAGGCCAGGGGTCCCAAGGGCCAGAGGAGCAAGGTAGCCAAGAACCCATCCTGGGGAAGTGGGAAGGCAACAAGCACCCAGCATATACTCCACTCATCAGATTTCACTTACAAAGCACAAATTCAAAGATAAAACCCAGGGCATCCTTGGCGGCTCAGTGGTAAAGAATCCGCTTGCCAGTGCATGGGACACGGGTTCAATCCCTGATCTGGGAGGACCTCACATGCCGCAGAGCAACTAAGCCCCGTGTCACAACTCTTGAGCTGGTGCCCTTGAGCCCAGGAGCTACGCCCTGCCGTGGAGAGTAGCCCCCTCGCCTCGACTAGAGAAAAGCTCTCACAGCTACAAAGACCCAGCACAGCTATAAATAATAAAATCATTAAAAAAATTAAAAGAGAGCATTAATTGGAGAAGGCAATGGCAACCCGCCTCCAGTATTCTTGCTTGGAAAAATCCCATGGACAGAGGACCCTGGTAGGCTACAGGGGTCACAAAGCCTGCCAGGGAGTCCATGGGGTCACAAAGAGTCGGGCACAACTGAGCGACTTCGCTTTTCAGAGATTAAACCCTCAAGCAGGGTTCTCTTCTGTGAATGCACAGGTCCTGTGAGCACAAGCAGCGGTGCCAGGGGAGGAGGAGGCGGACCAAGAATGAGAAGCTTGGGATTCCGATAAGAGAGGGCGGAGGTTATCAGTGATGACAAGGTCAAGGGTACAACCAAGGGAGGGGGGCTGCAGGAAGTGGGTGAGTTGAGAGGCCGGGCCAGGAGGGATCTCCTACATGGCACTGAGATCACAGCATACACAGAACGCGGAAGGACGGTGTCATCAAATTACCACCATCTGTTTCCACAAAGTGACATCTCGTTGCTGCTGTACCGGGAGGGGAGAAGAGGTATGGTGTGCAAGGTGGTGGAGTGGGGGCGTTCAGGTGGGACAGATAAGAGAAGTGATGGAGAGGGAGGGAAGGAGAGAAAAGAAACAGGATGGTTACGGAAAAACAAAAGAGAGAAAAGCAAATCAATCAGCCTAGTCCTCCTCACTGTTTACGCACACCACCATAATGTTTAGTCTCCCTCAAGCTATATCAAGAAACGCGGGCATTTCAAAGATCCCCTTACTCTTGCTGTTTAAACCGCAAAAGTCAACATTTTTATACGGAAGCCCAGGGGCCAGTGACTGTATATATTCTCTGGCGTCCAGAGGAGGAAAAACATTGTCTCATTGAGTGCGACTTGCCTTCCCCATCCGCCAGCTCCTCTGCTTCTATCCTGTGACTTCACATTGGCTAATGCTGCTACAGTAGTGCTTGGCCAATAAACATTTATGAAAATCAAGGGATATGAAAGTGAACATATGAATGAGTAAACAAATCAGATCTTAAAAGATCCATCAGGATCCTAAAATTGGGATTAGGCCAATACTGGGAGTTAGCCAAGGCCTGGCATTTCAGTTTGGGTAACTGACTCTGGATGCAGCCTAGTTTTCAGTTGTCTATGAGGCTGCAGGCTTGGGGCTCGGGTGATAGGAGACAACTTATACCCACCAGTTCCACAAAGGGAAGGATGTGGCCTCACTCTTGTAGCTTCAGTGCTCAGCTTCTTGGTATCTGCTAAGCTGAATGGATGGCAGAGTGGATCCCTCCTTACCCAGGACCACTTAGAGTATGTGTGGCTCCAGAAGCAAAGAAGTTGCCCAGGATATATCATTTTCATACTATTTATTCTATGCATGCTGAGTCGCTTCAGCGATTCTATGGACTGCAGTCCGCCGGGCTTCTCTGTCTGTGGGATCCTCCAGGCAAGATTACTGGAGCATGTTGTTGCATCGGCAGGTGGGTTCTTTACCTCTAGTGCTACCTGGGAAGCCCAAAGATGTATAACTTTCTCTATATAAAAATAATTTGGGTGGTCCATGACACAGGGCTTACTACAACAAATTAATTCTTACATATTCATGATATAAAATGGCAGCATAAAAAATATTCTAGCCACAGGGCCAATGGTTTCCATGAGTCGCCTGGCAGGCAAAGCAAAGAGGGAAATACCATGAGTCACAGGTTCTCATTATCAGATTGTGGTGCCTCGTTTAATAAAAGTGACTCATTAATTAGCACAATTATTAGAATAACCAGTCCTCAACTCACCAGAATGTCATTTATGCCTTGCCATGGAAAATGGTTGGCTTTAGGAAAGCGCTTTTGGGAAACTACTTCCATCCTGCCATGAATGAGAGGCAACCAGCTCATTATAAACCCTCTGCACTTCTAGACTCTCAGAAACTGACTGCGTAGGAAAGTGGTGCTTTCTAGAGTGCGACCAGGAACCCCAAGGCCAGTAAGAGACACAGACAATATGCAGAGGAACCAGTTAACTTGTGTTCTGGAAGCCTCTAGTAAACTCATTGGGAAGTAAGGTTGCACTTTGTCCAGGGTCCACATCTTCAGGCTGGGCAGAAAAGGAAAACTAATCAACTCTAGGCCCCCCACTCTTCCCCTTGGCTGGCTCTGTCTATTCTTTGCATCTCAGGGTGGATGTTATCTGCTCAGATAAGCCAACAATTCCTTCAGAGGGCACCCCAGCGTCCATTCCTCCTACTGCTTTCTCTGTTCCTTCACTGAACCGATTGCCATATTTATCCAATCTGCCTGTTTCTGCACCAAACAGTAAACTCCGTGGCTTCTGCCCATTGCTTTTACATCTTCAGCACAGTATTTGGTCAAATAGATGCTTATGTTAGTGACTCAGTCCTGGCTGATTCTTTGTGACTCCATGGACTGTAGCCCGCCAGGCTCCTCTGTCCATAGGATTCTCCAGACAAGAATACTGAAGCAGGTTGCCATTCTATTCTCCAGGGGATCTTCCCAACCCAGGAATCGAGCCCAAATCTCCTGCATTGTGGGCAGATTCTTTACTGTCTGAGTCCCCAGGAAGTCCTCAAAATAGATGCTTAATAAATATGTATAGACATCATGTGTGAATAAAGAATAACAGAAACAATGAATGAACCAGACCTTAAAAGATCATTAGTATTTAAAACTAGATAATAATTCAGAATTCACAAAATTCCTCTCTATCAATGTTACAGAGAAAGAGGTTAAAACTAAAGCCTCTCTGCTTAATCCAGCAAGACCAAAGCATCTTCTTCAGCAAAGAAGCACAGTCCCCACAAGAGCAAATGAGATCAGCTTCTCTGCCCTTTCCCCTGTGTTACCCCGGACTTCACCTCACTTGGATCTAAAGAGTATATTTCAGTCCAAGCACATTTGGCTCCTCTAGAGCAAGATATTAATCATCTCACACTGGAGTTGGCAATTTTTTTTCTGTGAAAGGTCAAAAAGTAATAACTGTTGGCTTCATGGACCAGGTGGCTCCATCCCAAGTATTCAACTCTGCTGCTGACCAGTAAGAGCAGCTGTAGACTCTACCAAAGCAAACAGGTATGGCTGTGTCTCAATAAAACTTTATTTACAAAAGCAAATGGAGGGCCGGATTTGGACTGCAGGCCACAGCAGGCCAACCCTGGGTCCCAAGACACTGCTACACACTAACAAAACTAGCAAATGGAACCAATGCATGCCTTCCCCCTCAGTGAAGGGGACGTTCCCCATGGGACACCTACAAATTCAGTCCCAACAACCTGGGAACTGCTTTGCCAGAACCATAAATAATAGTCTTGGTTGAATTCCCTGAAGAGAAATCACCAAAGTGAAAAAAAAAAAAAGCATTACCATATTAAGAGAAAAACATAGCCAAAGAATTTCCTTAACAATCAACTAAGTTCTTGAAATGGGGCCAGAAAACACACTAGGGCTCTGGTTTTTGATGGTTTGGGGAACTGAAATATTTTCACATTCCATGAGAAGCTGCAATCAGAACAACAAGGAGCCTCGTCCCCATGAGCCCCTGGGCGAAGGCCGACCCAGAGCAAAAATGCCGGCTTCCAATCCAGCTCTGGATGGACACCAT
>SJYC01071861.1:0-35642 GCA_006408675.1 Madoqua kirkii
AAAAAAAAAAAAAAAAAAAAAAAATCAATACGGTAACAGGAGCCTCTTAACATCGAGAAGAGTCTGCAGCGTCTTTAGCCAATGCGATGCCAGCCTCTCAGTTCAGGGAGAAAAAAAAGAGGAGAGACCACAGAACGCCCAGGACAGAGAGAGCGGAGAAAAGAATTCAAAATGGAAAAACACAGGCACGAAATTCCAGGGTCGCTATGGCACTGGGAGCCGCATTCCAGCTCCTGGCTCCTTTAAGGATGAGTGACAGACTCAGAAGACGGGGAGCCGCTCCAGCCCGAGCCCTGTGTTATCTGATTCACTTTTGGACAAGCTCGGGCGGCTGAGTCAGCGCCTTCTGACAATCAGGTTGTCTGAGGAGAACTGGCTGGAGGCGGGGGGCGGGGGCGGGAAGGGGCATGAGTCACGCCTGCACCCGGCGCTCCCCTCTCTTGCCACCGTCCCCGGGTCACCTAGACCCTCCTTGCTCCGAGAAGTCAGGGCAGGTCCACCACCCGCAGGCCAGGCTCTGAGAGACAGGCCTGGAGACAGACCAGAGCTGCTCACCAGCTCCTAAGATTCGAGAGTGCAGGGTCTGGGACCCTCACTCTCCCAGAGTCATTGGGTTCTACATTTCACAGTCAGGGGGTGTCAGCTCTTCTGGCCCCAGCAGCCAACTCAGCAGGAAAAGGACCCTCTGCCCACAGAGCAGTCCCCCAAGCCCAGAAGTGCGGATGGTTGCAGGCCTGGCCTGAAGGTGCAGGGAGAAAACCATTTCACAAGACAGGACAAGCCCGCTTCCAAATATCCCCTGGGGGTGCTGGCATCAGAGAGAAGTGCCCACAGGAAACCTCACTGCTCCCGGGGCTCTGAGTGACCAAGGACCACAGGGCCCCCGGGGCCCGGCAAGGCCACACATTGTCCCAGCTCCAGGAATCAGACGAACACTGGCCTCGTGGAGTCTGGGGTGCAGTCAGAGGTGCTGCTCTGCAGTCCGCCTGCTGCGTGGTCACCTCCTCCTGTGAAAGTGGGGAGCGCCACTCCGGGAGCCCCAGCACCTTCCTGCTCCCTCACCCCACTCCCCAAGCCCACAGGCAGCCAGCCTTGCCTGCTCTGAGCGGAGGACTCTGAATTCATCCTCTGCACACGGCTGTTGAGCCCCTACAACAAGACAAGTGACTAAGACAGCTGTGGCCCTCACACCCCAGCAGCAGAGAGAAACTGAGATCCACAAGTGAAGACGACAATTGGGGGGAAATAAGAACAGTGACGTGAGATCCCCCTGGGGTTATGCATCCCCAGAGTGAGGAGGGGAGACAGGGACATGGACTCCCCCTGGGTGAATGTCAGGGAAGGACTGTCGCGGGCAGAATTTGACCTGAGGCCTGAAGCACCAGGGGCTTCCCCAGTGGCTCAGGGGTAAAGATTCGGCCTGCAATGCAGGAGACACAGGAGCCACAGGTTCGATCCCTGGGTCTGGAAGATCCCTGGAGGAGGGCACGGCAACCCACTCCAGTATTCTTGCCTAGAGAATCCCCATGGAGCCTGGCGGGCTACAGTCTGTGGGGTTGCAAAGAGTTGTATGTGACTGTAGCGACTTAGCACGCACACACGCTGAAGGATCGGAAGGCCACCTATGGAGGAGCTAGAAGGGGGACACCCCGGGAAGGCAAGACCAGGGCCCCTAGAGAACAGCCCTGCTCTGTAGGAGGCGGTGGGGGTGTGGAGTAGTGGAGGGTTAGCAGAATGGGGGAGGTGTAGAGAGAAGAGTGCAGGAGGGGAAAATGGGACCCCCAGCAGGCTGGGTACACCTTTAAATCTCTGGTTAAGTCGTTAAGATTTCTCCATAAGCACAGAGAGAGTGCGAAGGGCTTTGTATAGGCAGACAGGACCCCATCTGAAAGTTGCAGTCCTGGGACGGGATGGCGTGGGTGTAGGGGGTGTCAGGGTTGGGGGCACAGATGCTTTTCCACTTCCGGTTTCCTAATCAACACAGCTGGAAAAACAGCTGCAACAAACTTACTTTCTTACCTTCTTCAGTATATCCCAGTACTTATTCTGTCCTGCACTCTGACCTAAAGAAACCAAATATATTTTTTCTCTCTCTCTCTCTTTTCCTGAACTACTCAGCAAAAAAACGCTGCACGGACAAAACACAGCCTCTGGAGAAAAACATTTTAAGTGTTCTGCACACACGGCCAGCGTCATGTTCAGCACATTTTGGAATCCGTTTTTATCTGAGGCTGAACTAGTTTGCCCTTAAAGCTGCTTTCTATTAAACTGTTTGCAGGCACACTGTCCTTCCTTCCTGCAGCTGGCACCACCTCCCCGGCCCCGGGCAAATGCTGGCCCCCGTCCGTGGCCCCGAGGAAAGGGCAGTGGAAAGACATGTCTGGGCAGGCAGGCTGCCTTTGGAGGGGACACCCTCCTTCTCCCCTTGGCAGGGGCAGCCGCCCTGTTCAGGGAGGTTCCCCCCAAAGGTTCTCCCCTGCTCAGACTCAGCAGGGGAAGTGAGTGCATACAAGCCCGCTCAGCAGTGAGGAGCAAAAACGCTCTTTGGTCACAAGCCCAGAAATGTCTCTGGCAAGCTCAAGCCAAGGCGGGTTTACAGAAGATGTGAGGGGGCCTTGAAGAATGAAAGGGAAAGTAGGCTGGCTGATCAGGCTTTGAAAAGGCAGGAGCTCAGACAGCCCTGAGGTCCCCGGCGGCAGGGGCCATACCGGCTTCCCCATCATTTTCCTGTGGTTGGATCCAGTTACTGCTCCAAGCGAAGGATCTGCTGTCCAGGGGGAGCAGAAATAGATCCAGAAGGAGATGCTGGCCTCTGCGCCCAGAAGACGTGGGCAGTGACCACAGGTGTCCATAGTAATTTCCATTCATTAACAGTGGCAGGAATAGCACACTCAGGAAGGAGGGTCTCAGGGTTATTGATGGAGAGCCTTTCACATGAAACCCTGGCACTGGAGGAGGAAATAGGCCCACATTATAAGGCACCAAGTTAACCACTGGGCCGGCATATGTGGGGAGCAGTCACCCCAGTTTCACTGGGTTATGAGCACAAGGCCCTGGGGAGACTGAGCACGACCTCAGATGGCAAGCGCCATTTGGAATGAGTTCGATCCTCACGTTCAAGTTTGGCTGGGTCTGTTCTGCCTCCTCTGAAATTCCCTGCTCTGTTTCTTGCTCCCGAGGTGGTAACAGTGCAAGGTCAGCACCCCCCTCACCCCACCCCCAGCACTGCAGACACATTTATAACATCCTGCTCTGGGGCCCTGTAGTCGTCACTGAATCAAGGGGCTCCTCCCAAACTGAGCCTCATTACAAACCAGTCCCTGCCCCCCTCTCCTAAATAATCAATCGTCCAACTAAGGGAACAAAATGGAAAGAGCTAGAAGAGATGTTTTCACTCTCCCCACTTCCAACTACTATCAGCAAAAAAAAAAAAAAAGCAGTTTAGTCAGTGGAAACCAGTCTCTTGTGTGGGTGTCTGCAATTTAATATCCTTTCATTTCCGATTCCATTTTGCAAAGCCACATTAGTTCGACTTTAAATTTTCAAGCTCCTTTTTCTGGGGCTAGAAACTCATCTCAAATAGCCTGCTGCTGGCAGGAAGGCTAGCCTCCCGGGAACAGCAAGAGCCAGGTCAGAAACACCCTGCAAAGCTGGTCCATCGAGATAATCCACATCCTGCTGGGACCTGCCAGGGATGACAGGAGAACACGCTCTCCGCCTCTGCTCAGAAGCTGAAAAGAATATCCCCCGGCCACAACAGCTGCACGGGGTGTGCCCACGCGTGCCAAACATGACATTACTCAGCAAGAGCAGCTCATGCAGGGTCCAGACCAGTGCCCTGCCTGCAGAGAGAGCCCGATGGCTGGCTGCCTCCCCAGGGCTTGGGGGGGCTGAGTCCTGCGTGTGGCCACAGGATGTGCTATTCTAGCCAGCCCCCTTCCGGTGAGACTACCACATCCTGGACACCTTGCGAGCTGCATGTTCCTACACCGGGGTGTGCCAGCCTCCCTGTGGGTTATTTAAAGCTGAGCCATCTCATCACACCAAAAGGTCAGGCTTCATCTCTCCATCATGGTCATGGGCTTCGGCATTGGGGAGCCTGGCAGCCTTGCCTGTGTGTGCCCAGTCGCATCAGTCATGGCTGACTCTTTGCGACCCTATGGACCACAGCTGGCCAGGCTCCTTGGTTCATGGGACTCCTCAGACATGAATACTGGAGTGGGTTGCCATGCCCTCCTCTAAGGTGATCTTCCCGACCCAGGGATCCGAACCGCGTCTCCTGCGGGAAGGCCCCTGTCCGGCTTAGGAGGCTATAATTTCTCCACAGTATTAGCTGTGTGGTCTCAGGGGGGTGACTTAAGCTCTCTGAATCCCTATTCCTTCCTATGTAAAATGGGAACGACAAAAGCCGTTGACAAAACAGGTGAAAGTTATAGATGAAGGCAGAGCCTGGTCCAGTTTTGGAGCTTATCAAGTAGAATGTATGACTTGGTAAGTATGACTGTACTATGACCCATAAACACAGTTTGAAAGATGAGTTGTTACAGAAATCCCATGGTAACCTAACAGAAATAGTATGCAATCGAGACCTCTCTAAAGGTCAGTTACCTACACTGGGCACGGGGCCTGTTTCTGCTCTGATCAACAGCACAAACGAAAACAGCCTGTGCTATTTCACCGTGGTCTGACTTCACAGCTCAGATCAGGTAAAAGACACAGAGAGCCAGAAAAGAAGACCACTCTCTGCCTCTCAGTTTATGACCTTCTCCTGGTCCAGAAACAAGATTCCAATCTATCCCAATTTCTCCTTCCAGATGAAGTCTGAAAAATGACAAAGTGTGGAGAAACCAGAAAATTCAGTCTCACTAGGCACCTGCTGCTTAGCAAACCAAATCTCTGTTATCAACATACCAAGTGGGAACTGTTGATGGTCTAATAAAAACTGGACTTGATTTCAGCCAAAATTTTGGGCTTCCCAGGTGGCACTAACAGCAAAGAACCCACCTGCCAAATGTAGGAGACGTAAGAGACACGGGTTCAATTCCTGGTCAGGAAGATCCCCCAGAGCAGAACATGGCAACCCACTCCAGGATTCTTGCCTGGAGAATCATGGGACAGAGGAGCCTGGTGGGCTACAGTTCACAGGGTCGCATAAAGTTGGACACAACTGAAGCAACGTAGCATGCACACATGAAGATTTTGCTAAACAAATCAACAGAATAAAAATGACTACAAGGAGAATATTTCAACAGAAAGCAAGCCATTTCCCAAACTGAGCTCTTTACATCTCAATTAAAAAAAAAAAATTCTATGCTCAGATAGTTGTAGTTCAGTTACACTCTTGCAGGAGGGTCCTATGCACATCACCTTATGAAAAGCTTTGAGAAGTGCTATGAGGACAAAGTCCATTAGCTTTAATTCAAGGTTTCCAAAACTTTTTCGAGTGTGAAGTACTGTTTTAAAACACATCTAGTAACTTTGCAAAAGCCCAGTTTGGGAGACCTGGTTTGTTTTCAGAGTAGTTGTTTTCATGCTAATGATGGTTAACTTCAAAACCCAATAAATTCTTTATACATGCACAGAGGAACACAAATCTGTAGCAAGTTGCCTGAGGAGTAGGAATGGAACGGAAACTCAGTTTTCACTGCTTACCTACCCATTTCTTCATAAGCCTACTGCTTGGATAAAAATTTAGAACACTATTATTAAAATTCTGATCTTATAACCTGCTTATTCAAGAAGCTTCCATGAGATCCCACCCTTTCCGCACCCCAGGCCACACTCAGCAGCTCCCAAACGCTCTCCTTTGATCCAGACCTAACTGGCTCCGTCCCACTTGAGAAACTCATGGAATCAGGGAGTTCTGTTGTCTTTTGACCTCTCCGGATTTAGCCAAGCATCAGCCAAGGCACCTGAGAATTTGGTCCTGCAGGTGGGGAACACACCTACCTGGTGGTCGATTTTGATGAGGGCAATGTCCGCCTTCTCATCCACATCTTTGATCTTGGCCTCATAGGTGGCACCATTCTTCAGCTCGACTTTGACCCGATGCTTGTTGGTCACCACGTGGGCGTTTGTCACAATCAGTCCATCTTCGGACACGATGAACCCAGACCCACTCGCCACCGGCACTTCCTCTTAGAAAAAGGAAGCCTAGAACCAAAAAGAGTACCTGGTTAAAGCTGCAGCAGTTAAAATCAGCCCTTTGACACACTGATGCATCAGTTCTACAACAGCAATAGACACCTATTACTAGCAATTGTTACTCTGCATAATGGCTTTATTAAACTTTAAAAGATAGAATGTTAGACTGACTTTTATTTGCATCCCAAAATTACATTTAGAAAATATTCTTAGGGAATCCCTTCAGAACCGGAGGCTCTTAAAACATCTTAGAAGGGTCACGAATGTAGAGTTCAATAGGCAAACAGGAAAACATCCCGAGGGAGAAGAGCTTATCTTCCTATGGGACTGTATTCGGTGACATTCTAAAGTGTCTCAGAAATAGCTCTGATGTTTTGCTTATGGCAGCAGTTTTGGTGGGAGCTTCAGAGACTGGGGGAAAAAAAAGGAAGGCGCTCTTTACTTGCGAAACAGTTCGATGTGAACCACAGCAGGAGCTATCTTCTCCACGACATCGGCAATAAAGTTGTATTTATGGCGCAGACTGTTGGGATCTTCCTGACCTAAGAACAAAAACAAAGGCAAGACACTTAAAGATCCTGTGCTCTGTGCTGTGAGTCAGAAGAACTAAAAAAGGAGGGTGAAGACAAGATCCCAGACCTGGGCTCACAGACAAAGATCTTTCCAGCACTTGAGGAAATTCCCACTCAGATGCATGTGCGTCTGTGCTAAGTCACTTGAGTCGTGTCTGACTCTTGGCTCTTGGCGATCCTATGGACTGTAGCCCACCAGTCTTGCCAGCCCAGGGATTGAACACATATCTCCTACGGCTCCTGCACTGCAGGTGGATTCATTACCACTGAGCCACCAGGGAAGCCCCAGATGAGACAGCAGCACCCACCAAAGATGACCGTTTGCTTGGCTTCCTTGGTCTCAACTGTTTCATCATGAAAATGTTGAACCAGAGGCATCAGCAGATACCTGGGCCTCCTTTATTATTCCAACAGTGGGTGGCCCAAGGGTCACCTTAACAGCCATCCACCAGTGTCCCTTCTCTGACACCCCCAGAACCACACAGCAGCCCTTCTCAGCATACCACTGCCGTCAAGGGGAGGGTTGAAGCTGTTTCTGATGAGATGCCCATCAGATGTTAGAGATTTAAGAGGCTACCATGAAAAAGCACTAAGGCAAAGGCACAGATAGTGTCTTCCCCTCTGTCTGTCCCTGCAGCAGTTTTCCATCTTAATCATTCACTTCACTCCTCCCACCCCAGGACATCCCAGGCCAAAAGATGCCTTGATTCTACTGGGGGAAAAAAAAGGGGAAAATCTAGTGACCAAAATTCTCTATGTAAACATATGCACTATAATTACGGAATCCCCATACCATGGGCATTTACAAAGCCACTTTCAGACAAAGCTATCACAGATCCCACATAGGGTTTCAAGGAAGGCAAGAAGTTAGTTGCCACCAACCCAATGCACGCACCCATAGCACCTGACTCAGAAATGAGCTACTGGAGACTTGGGGTACCGAGCCCCCATTCTGTGTGTACCCGAGTGGCAGAGATAGTCTGAGCCTCTTACTTTGACCCCAAACCTGTGCCACCTGGTCATACCCCTAGTCTCTCTGCTTGGACGGCAGAGAGGGCCCAGGTCAGCCTCCAGCCAAGAATCCCACACCCTGCCTTCCCCTCCTCTCTGCCTCTGCCGTGAGTCTAGCTCAGGGCTGCACCCAGCGCTCTGCCAACCACACTGCCACCCAGCCCGGGGCGGGGGGGACTCACAGGGAGATTCCAGAAACCTACAAAGAAATTTGACAGAGAAATCTAAAAAGTTTTAATGAGGCTGGTTGTGTCTTTTCTTATTACATCTTGGTAGTAATTCACTTTTAGCATATGCTATGAATGTATTGATCTATGATGGGTAGGAGATAACAAGGAAAGGAACCCTGATCCTTCACCACAGATGGTCTGAGAGGCCCTGGTCTGCCTTTCTCTCCACTCACAGTGAGGTTCGCAAGAAGCCTGAAGTTTCAAAGAAAACCAATGGCCTGAAAACTGCATTTTAATGAGGCTGGTTGTGTCTTTTCTTATTACATCTTGGTAGTAATTCACTTTTAGCATATGCTATGAATGTATTGATCTATGATGGGTAGGAGATAACAAGGAAAGGAACCCTGATCCTTCACCACAGATGGTCTGAGAGGCCCTGGTCTGCCTTTCTCTCCACTCACAGTGAGGTTCGCAAGAAGCCTGAAGTTTCAAAGAAAACCAATGGCCTGCAAAACTGCCGCTCATGAACAAAGGGTCTCTGCAGCCCACCCCCAACGCACACACACACACACACACACAGGCACACACACACTAAAGCCCACAGCTACACTTACACATTCATGAATACATGCTCACACACACATATATACACACTCACTCTCATACTCATGAGCATACGTACACACACACACACACGTACACACATACACACACATATAAAGACATCCACACACCCTCATGCACACACATATATACAAACTCCATCTGACTCTTACAGAAACACAGCTTCATATACACACACACTCTTACATTCTCACCTAGACTCAGTTACGTTCACATACACCCACATACATGCACTCCTACACTACATACACACAGAATGCCTCCATGCCTGGGGTACAGCCAGGCTCCAGGCTGTGAAACCTGTGACATTCTCAAGTCCTCTATGGCTCTTGGAACTGTATATCCACAGGCATTCCCAGTGGCTGTGTGACCCCACCAGAGACCTCAGTTCTCAGCTCTACACTCCTGGGCACAGGGACATCTTGGGGACCAGTCTGCCTCTCCCAACTTTCCTTCCTGGAAGTGAGAGGCCATCGAAAACCAAAGGGCCTCTCTCTGTCCCAGCTCCTGGACTCGGCGCTGCTCTATTTCAGGGCTGGAATCCACTCCCTTTCTGCACAGCTGGATTTGTCTAAGGTGCAGGAAAAGGTCTGCAGCTACTAGGCAAGATTAACTGACTCAGCAAATTTACAGCAGCATCACTTTGCTATTTTGGTTTTCAGGGCCCTTTCATACGATTCTATCAGAAAACCTTCCCTCATGAGCCCCTCAGAGAAGGCAATGGCACCCCACTCTAGTACTCTTGCCTGGAAAATCCCATGGATGCAGGAGCCTGGTAGGCTGCAGTCCATGGGGTCGCGAAGAGTCAGACACGACTGACCGACTTCACCTTCACTTTTCACTTTCATGCATTGGAGAAGGAAATGGCAACCCACTCCAGTGTTCTTGCCTGGAGAATCCCAGGGATGGGGGAGCCTGGTGGGCTGCTGTCTATGGGGTCGCACAGAGTCAGACACGACTGAAGTGACTTAGCAGCAGCAGCAGCATGATCCCCTTTCTGTGGAAGAGGAAAATTGGATATTGTTCCCATGTGCTTTAGAACTGTGGTGCTAGAGAAGACTCTGGACAGTCCTTTGGACTACAAGGAAATCAAACCAGTCCATCCTAAAGGAAATCAACCCTGAATATACACTGGAAGGGCTGACGCTGAAGCTCCAATACTTTGGCCACCTGATGTGAAAAGCTGACTTGTTAGAAAAGATGTGGATGCTAGGAAAGATAGCAGGCAGGAGGAGAAGGGGTTGCCAGAGGATGAGATGGTTGGATGCCATCACCGACTCAATGGACATGAGTGTGAGCAAGCTCCAGGAAATGGTGAAGGACAGGGAAGCTGGCGTGCTGCAGTCCATGGGGGTCACAAAGAGTCAGACACAACTGAGCAGCTGAACAACAACAACCTTTAGAGAAACTGAGGCTCACAGACAATAAATGACTTCTACAAAGACACTAAATTTCCTTCATAGAGTGTATGAATCACAAAAAAATCCAAGCAAAAATACAACATTTCCAGCCCCAGACATATCTGCTTGTCCTCCCAGGAGTCCAGGTAGTTGTGGTGATTTAACTGGTGTGTCTCCCCAAGTTCTCCAATGGGAGAAATAAATAAGGGGATAGAAACATTCCTCCCCGACTCAGAACCTGGCAAACATCACCCAGAGACAGCTGTAAACAAGTACCTCTGGGCTTCCTTGGACCTGCTCCCTGGGAAAGGCCAAAAGAAGGCTTAACTCCAAGACCTGCAGCCCCAGGGAAGTGTAGAGATTCTGAGAACCTCACAAGAAGGACAGTTACTAGAGCCCTGCCACTGAAAATCATCCCCTCACTTCCTCTTTCTACTTCTCACAAAGGCCTGGGAGAATCTGCCCACATCAGGGATGACAATGAGCATGGGTTTTTCCAGCTAAAATGAGAAGCAGTTGCTTTCTCACACACACTAGAGAAAGGGGCTCTAGGGTCTATCCACCTGGGACAGCAACGTGGGAGAGCAGTGTCCAGAGCTAGCTTGGACACCAGAAGGCCCGGGTTCCAGCCACAGCCTACTGGGTGGTCTCCATTTCCCTGTCTGTAAAATGGGGCCAATTACCTCTAGATGAGCTGTGAAGTCTATTCCCACTCCAACATTCTATGATCTAATCCCTCTCTCTCTCTCATTCCAACATGCTACAGTAAGAGAAAAAGATTGTGGAATCTGAGATTGGGCACAGTTCAGTTCAGTCACTCAGTCATGTCCAACTCTTTGTGACCCCAGGAATCCCAGCATGCCAGGCCTCCCTGTCCATCACCAATTCCTGGAGTTTACCCAAACTCATGTCCATCAAGTCAGTGATGCCATCCAGCCATCTCATCCTCTGTCATCCCCTTCTCCTTCTGCCCCAATCCCTCCTAGCATCAGGGTTTTTTCCAATGAGTCAACTCTTCGCATGAGTTGGACAAAGTACTGGAGTTTCAGCTTCAGCATCACAGGACTCGCCTAATTCTGCAGATGAGTAAACAGAACACAGGGGCAGTGGGAACACAGACCACACTGAGAAGCCCAAGGGACAAGTCTTAATTGTGCAGCTTAGATGAAAATGCAACAAGTTGCCTCTATTATATAGCATCAGGGTTTTTTCCAATGAGTCAACTCTTCGCATGAGTTGGACAAAGTACTGGAGTTTCAGCTTCAGCATCACAGGACTCGCCTAATTCTGCAGATGAGTAAACAGAACACAGGGGCAGTGGGAACACAGACCACACTGAGAAGCCCAAGGGACAAGTCTTAATTGTGCAGCTTAGATGAAAATGCAACAAGTTGCCTCTATTATCATTGGTGGATCCGTGTCAATGGGAGAAATAAATAGAGCAGAAACAACTGAACCAAAAAGCAGGATCAGCCAGTAGTCCAAAGATGGGCAAAATGTCAAACCAAAGAAGTGTTTGCCTTCTCCAAACACAATTTTCAAATGAGGAATAAAAGGGTCACTGCACTCAATATGCCAGCAAATTTGGAAAACTCAGCAGTGGTCACAGGACTGGAAAAGGTCAGTTTTCATTCCAATCCCAAAGAAGGGCAATGCCAAAGAATGCTCAGACTAACACACAATTGCACTCATCTCACACACTAGTAAAGTAATGCTCAAAATTCTCCAAGGCAGGCTTCAGCAATACGTGAACCGTGAACTTCCTGATGTTCAAGCTGGTTTTAGAAAAGGCAGAGGAACCAGAGATCAAATTGCCAACATCCGCTGGATCATCTAAAAAGCAAGAAAGTTCCAGAAAAACATCTATTTCTGCTTTATTGACTCTTGCCAAAGCCTTTGACTGTGTGGATCACAATAAACTATGGAAAATTCTGAAAGAGATGGGAATACCAGACCACCTGACTTGTCTCTTGAGAAATCTGTATGCAGGTCAGGAAGCAACAGTTAGAACTGGACATGGAACAACAGACTGGTTCCAAATAGGAAAAGGAGTCCGTCAAGGCTGTATATTGTCACCCTGATTATTGAACTTCTATGCAGAGTACATTATGAGAAACACTGGGCTGGAAGAAACACAAGCTGGAATCGAGATTGCCGAGAGAAATATCAATAACCTCAGATATGCAGATGACACCACCCTTATGGCAGAAAGTGAAGAGGAACTAAAAACCCTTTTGATGAAAGTGAAAGAAAAGAGTGAAAAAGTTGGCTTAAAGCTCAACATTCAGAAAATAAAGATCATGGCATCTGGTCCCATCACTTCATGAGAAATAGATGGGAAAACAGTGGAAACAGTGTCAGACTTTATTTTGGGGGGCTCCAAAATCACTGCAGATGGTGACTGCAGCCATGAAATTAAAATACACATACTCCTTGGAAGGAAAGTTATGACCAACCTAGACAGCATATTGAAAAGCAGAGACATTACTTTGCCGACTAAGGTCCCATCTAGTCAAGGCTATGGTTTTTCCAGTGGTCATGTATGGATGTGACAGTTGGACTGTGAAGAAGGCTGAGCACCGAAGAATTGATGCTTTTGAACTGTGGTGTTGGAGAAGACTCTTGAGAGTCCCTTGGACTGCAAGGAGATCCAACCAGTCCATTCTGAAAGAGATCAACCCTGGGATTTCCCTCTTTGGAGGGAATGATGCTGAAGCTGAAACTCCAATACTTTGGCCACTTCATGCAAAAAGTTGACTCACTGAAAAAGACTCTGATGCTGGGAGGGATTGCGGGCATGAGGAGAAGGGGATGACAGAGGATGAGATGGCTCGATGGCATCACTGACTCGATGGACATGAGTCTGAGTGAACTCTGGGGTTTGGTGATGAACAGGGAGGCCTGGCATACTGGGATTCATGGAGTCACAAAGAGTCGGACATGGCTGAGCGACTGAACTGAACCGAAGAGCAGCTTGACTCAGTGTTAGAGTCCGGTTCCATTTAAAGGTTGTCCATCAAACTAGAGGAAGCTCCTGCTGCTGCCTCATGGTCTTTAGAAACCCTGGTTGGCCTCATCTGCTGTGATTTCAACTGTGAGTCAACCATCTTTCTCCCAGAGGGGTCAGCTGGGGTGGAGAATTCCAGAGATGGACCTGTCTCTGCCATGACCCACTCTCTGAGTGATGGAGATGGACAGAGAGCTGGAGCATCCAAGCCAGTCAGCATGGGGAGGATGGGTCACAGCACCGGCTCTGGTCTCAGAAGGATCAGAGTGAGACACCTGGTCCAGGACGTCCTGGCTGTGTGAGCTGAGGCGGAAGAGTCCTCCGAGTCTTATCTGGTGATCTAGTTGCTAAGTTGCGTCTTCACTCTGACTCTTGTGACCTTATGGACTGTATAGCCCTCCAGAGACCTCTGTCCATGGCATTCTTCAAGCAAGAATACTAGAGTGGGGTTCCATTTCCTTCTCCAGGGGATCTTTCTGACGTGCACCCCGGTCTCCTGCACTGCAAGAGGATTCTTTACCAACTAAGCTACCAGCAAAGCCCATCTACTTCTGTGTGTGTGTGATTTTTTTATTTCAAAGATTTTTTTTTTATGTAGACCATTTTTTAAAACTTTTTATTGAATTTGTTATAATATTGCTTCTATTTTATGTTTTGGGGGGGTTTTGGCCTCAAGGCATGTGAGATCTTAGCTCCCCAATCAGGGACTGACTGGCACCCCATGCATTGGAAAGTAAAGTCTTAACCACTTAATTGCCAAGGAAGTCTCCTACTTCCACGTGTTTTTGTCACTGACTTTATGAGCTACTGTGATGATAAAATGCTTGGCCAAGTTATGGCATAGCTTAAAAATTTTTTTTTAAATTTTTAAAGAACTGGCAAAGGTGCTCAGTAGGCAGCTCCAGACAGAGTTGAGCACCAACTACCTCTGTAGCACAGCAGAAAAGTAAAGGGAGAGTTGATTATGTCCAGAGAACCCCTCTCCCAATCTCGGCAAATCTGTGTATGTCTTGGGAGACTCCTCCTAACAGGACCATTATGGTCACCAGTGCAGAGGCAGAGATCAAAGAGAAACAGTGTGGTAAGCCAGTTTTTCTAGCTTTGATGTGTACCTCCATTCCCCAGCTTGTAAGAGCACTCCATAGCCACTGCAGAGCTAGATGAGAGCTGGGTCAGCAGAACAGCCTCACCTGAACTGAAGCCCAGTTGCACTCTCAGGTTCCCATGGAGCAACCAAGCTGCCCCAGAAGACAAATATAACTCCCTCTGCAAAGTGAGGGCCTTGTTTAATTAGGCCAGAACTGACATGGCAGAAGGTAATGAGGTTGGGAAATCTCAAGCAGAGTCAAGGCCTGGAACGTCTAGCTGCTCCCTTATCACAGAAAGCTAGAACTGGCTGGCATTCAGTGATGGCCGGCCATTTATAGAAAGCTGGCAACTCAGAAGCATGAAAGTAAGGTATTATCTACATTCCTGATCAACATAAAAAAGATAAAAGACAAAAAATGGCCAATGTACAGAGTCAAAAAGGGAGCATCACTACAGATCTTACAGACAATAAAAGCATGATAAGGAAATATCATGAACAAAATCACGCACATAAATTCTATAGCTCAGATAAAATGGACAGATTTTTTTAAGCCATAATCTATCAACCCTCACTCAAGAAGATACTGATAACCCAAACAACACTATATCTATTTAAAAAAAAAAATTGTATCTGTAGTTAAAAACCTTTCCACAAAGAAAATGTCAGGCTCATAGAACTTCATTGGTGAATTCCACCAAACATTTAAGGAAAAAACAGTACTAACATTTCCCAAACTTTCTCCAAAACAGAAGAAGGAAACTACTATCCAACTTATTTTATGACCTCAACATTACTCTAATATAAAAGCCAACGATATAAGAAAATTATAGGCTAATATCCAATATGAACATAGATCAGTATTAGTTGCTCAGTCATGTCCTAATTTTGCAACCCTATGGACTGTAGCCCACCAGGTTCCTATGTCCATGGGATTCTCCAAGCAAAGATACTAGAGTGGGTTGCCATTCCCTTCTCCAGGGGATCCTTCCCAACATAAGGATCAAACGCAGGTCTCCTGCATTATGAGTATTCTTTACCATCTGAGTCACAAGGGAAGCCCGAACAGAGACTAAATGTCCTTAAATTTTTTAACAAATATAATTTATCAATATAATAAAAAGGATACCATATCATGATTAAGTGAGGCTTATCCAAGGAAAGGATAAATACAGTTGGTGTAACATCTGAAAATCAAGCAATGTAACTCACTATTCAGTTCAGTTCAGTCGCTCAGTCGTGCCCAACTTTTTGCAACTCCACATATTAACATATTAAAAAAGAAAACCTGAACAATCATCTCAATAGAGACAAAAAAAAAAGACTACAAAATTGAATATCCATTCATGATTTAAAAAATAAAACCAACCTCAGCAAACTAGAACTAAAAGAGACTTTCCTCAATTTGACAAAAGGGATCAAAACAAAAACACCGAAAACTAACATCATACTCAATGGTGAAAAAATAAATGCTGTGCAAGAGACACAGTTTCTATCTTTGGGTCTAGAAGATCCCCTGGAGAAGGAAATGGCAACCTGCTTCAATGTTCTTGCCTGGAAAATTCCATGGACAAAGGAGCCTGGCAGCTTACCATCCATGGAGGTGCAAAGCATGGGACACAACTGAGTGACTAAGCAATGCGCTGCTGCTGAGTCGCTTCAGTCGCGTCCGACTCTGTGCGACCCTGAGACGGCAGTCCACCAGGCTCTCCCGTCCCTGGGATTCTCCAGGCAAGAACACTGGAATGGGTGCCATTTCCTTCTCCAATGGGTGAAAGCGAAAAGTGAAAGTGAAGTCGACACACAGCTAAAAATGAGAACAAGGCAAGGACATCTATTCTTACCACTTGTATTCAATATTTTATTAAAGTCTTAGAATAATTAATTAGAAAAAGAAATTTAAAGGCATAGAGATTGGAAAGGAGAACATAGGACTGTCTTTATTTGCAGATGACATTAAGAGTGTACAAAAAAAAAGAATCTATGAATATATTACCTAGAATAAGTGAGTTTATCAACATCACAGGGTAACACGTCAATATGTACAATCAATTGTAGTTCTATGCATTATCAGTAAAAAAACTGGAAACTGAAATTTTTTTAAATATCAATTATAACACCACCAAAAATACTAAATACTTGGGTGCTGTACTTCATCACTCAGTCATGTCCAACTCTTTGAGACCCCCATGGACTGTAGCCCACCAGGCTCCTCCATACATGGAGTTTTCCAGGCAAGAA
Organism: Madoqua kirkii; assembly: GCA_006408675.1. Taxonomy (NCBI): domain Eukaryota; kingdom Metazoa; phylum Chordata; class Mammalia; order Artiodactyla; family Bovidae; genus Madoqua; species Madoqua kirkii. Next base: position 16,257 of record SJYC01071861.1, read on the forward strand.
TACTGGAGCAGGTTGCCATTTCCTTCTCTGGGGGATGACTCTGACTCGGGACCGAACTCATGTCTCTTGCATCTCTTGCATTGGCAGGCAGGTTCTTTACCACTGGCACAACCTGGGAAGCCCATTAAATACTTAGGAAAATGTTTAGTTAAATATGTGCAAGACCTGTACACCAAAAGCTGCAAAGCACTGCTGAAATAAAGAAAATGTAAATAAATGGACAGATTGTGTCCCTCTTATTAAGCTATCAATTTTCCCAAAATTGATCTATGGCCCAGGTTTGATCCCTTGTCAGGGATACCCACATACCTCAACATAGTCCCAGTGAAAACCCCAGCAGGAAATTTTGCAGACACTGACAAGTTATTTCTAAAATTTATGTGCAAAGCAAAGAATGTAGGATATCAAAAGGATTCTCAAAAAGAGAGAACTGAAAGGTTCACTACGTGATTTTATTTCAAACAGAAAAATTTCCAATAACTAAGATTAGCAAATGATAAGTCACGATATTTTACAAAGACGGAGCTTTCCACTTACCTAGTAAATATTTATCATTACTGATTTTAACACAACCACTGACCCATTAAGAGTAGCCATTTCCTATAGTTCTATGAGTTTTAAAATAGATTCCCATCCAAAGATAATAAATGATTCATCTTTCCTCTTTATAAACCACTGCTGCTGCTGCTGCTAAGTCATTTCAGTCATGTCCAACTCTGTGCAACCCCATAGACAGCAGCCCACCAGGCTCCCCCGTCCCTGGGATTCTCCAGGCAAGAACACTGGAGTGGGTTGCCATTTCCTTTTCCAATGCATGAAAGTGAAGAGTGAAAGTGAAGTCACTCAGTCGTGTCCAACTCCTAGCAGTCCCATGGACTGCAGCCTACCAAGCTCCTGCATCCATGGGATTTTCCAGGCAAGAGTACTGGAGTGGGGTGCCATTGCCTTCTATTAGTCACGCACAAAACTCCATAAATGTTGCTTCCTTGGAACCCTCATCTCTGGAGTTTTACAAGTAATACTTCTTAACTATTTTCAACAACCTCCTAATAGGAGGAGAGGGAAACACACACATACTGTTGATAAGTTTCGATGTTTATTATCAAAATTGGAATAACAGGGACTTTCCTGCTAGTCCAGTGGCTAAGACTGCATGATCTCAATGCTGGAGGCCCAGGTTTGATCCCTGGTCAGGGAACTAGATCCCACAAAGCTCAACAAAGAGTAATGATTCCCTGTGCCACAACTAAGACCTGGCACAGCCAAATAAATATTTTTGTAAAAAAAAAAATTAGAATAGCAGACACTTCCATTATAAAGTGTTTACTGAAAAAAGGCCAGGCAGTAAGTTAAGTATTTGACATATATTATCACGTTGAAGAAAACTGGATGCAGTGAAAATGAAAATCGCAGTGAGGGAGCTATGAATCAAAGGACAGACTTTTACCTGTGTTTCTCTCCAAAGATTTGACACACAACTGCACATGTGCTTTAAATACATTAAAACATGTGTTTCTTTCATCTTTAAGGCAAAACAGTCAGGTAAAGATAAGGTGTGAAGCAGGAAGTAATCTTTCCAATTGTAATGCATTCATTCTCAGACTCGGCCCAGAAACATTCCAGAGTGTCATAGCAAACTCCTAGGATATTTCAAGTTTCCTGGGAAAACACTGTTGGACACCTTGGGAACAAGCTCTCGGCAGTTCATAATCTCAAAATCAGATTGCATTATGTTTTTTCAGGGATTCCGTATATTTGTGAATCTGGATGTCGGGTGGTGGTGATCTCTGTGATTAAAAGCAAGTACCATAAAAAACCAATGTCGAATTGGAATGGGTGGAACTGTCCAATCTGAATCGAAGATCTGAGAGGCTGTATGGCTCCCAGTGAGTGCGCATAGATCATTTGTATTATTTTGTAAGTAATTGTGGAGAGTGACTAATAAAATTAAAATGTCACTTTTCTTTCTTATTTGGCTGTGCCGGGTCTTAGTTGGGGTACTCGGGATCTTGGCGATTTTCATTGCAGCCTGTAGCATCTTTAGTTGCGTCATGCAAACTCTTAGTTGTGGCATGTGGGACCTAGTTCCCCTGAGCAAGGATCAAACCCAAGCTTTCTGCACTGGGAGGGCAGAGTCTTAGCCACTGGACCACCAAGGAAGTCCTTCTTTCTATGCTACAAGGACACAAAAACTTATTAAGCTGTTGAGACCTAACTATCTGGTAAATGGAACTGTCGGCTCCTTTTGGACCAGTGTTGCTGTTCAGTCGCTCTGTCGTGTCCGACTCTTTGTGACCCGGTGGACTGCAGCATGTCTAGCTTCCCTGTCCTTCACCATCTTCTGGAGCTTGCTCAAACTCATGTCCATTGAGTCAGTGATGCCATCCAACCATCTCATTCTCTGTCTCCCCTCCTCCTCCCGCCTTCAATCTTCCCCAGCATCAGGGTCTTTTCCAGTGTGTTGGTTCTTCGCATCACATGGCCAAAGTACTAGAGCTTCAGCTTCAGCATCAGTCCTTCTAATGAATATTCAGGGTTGATCTCCTTTAGGATGGACTGGTTGGATCTTGTTGCAGTCCAAGGGACTCTCAAGAGTCTTCTCCAACACTACAGTTCAAATGCATCAATTCTTTGGCATTCAGCCTTCTTTACCATCCAACTCTCACATCCATACATGACTGCTGGAAAAACCATAGCTCTGACTAGGTAGACCTTTGTTGGCAAAGTAATGTCTCTGCTTTTTAATATGCTGTCCTAGCTTGTCTTCCAAGGAGCAAGCATCCTTTAATTTCGTGGCTGCAGTCACCATCTGCAGTGATTTTGGAGCAATTACTAAGACACCCAGTGTCCACAAACCATGAAACTATGGGAGCCTCAGCCTGGTCTCCTGGGCTTTCTCCAGTGGATGATGCTGCAGCCCAGCCCAGCTACAATAATCCAAGCAGAAGGTTTACAGGGAAGATAGACAGGGTTTTGGCCTAGAGCCTGCATTTGCCCCATGAGGGCTCTAGCAAAGCATTCAGTTGCCAAAAGCGTCTGGAAAATCTGCAGAAGTGAAATATTTAAACTGCAATTGGTTAAAACCTTGTCTCCTTCCCTCTGTCATCTCGCGTCCTGTTGAAGTGCTGTGGACATTCAGGGATATGGCTACAGGGAAAGTAGCCAAAAATGATCCATCATTTTTCTTTGGGTTTAATTAATAAATACAGTTAGGTGCTTTGAAGTCACTTCTGTGTCTAGGGACATTTCTACCCTAGGACAGAAATGGTTTGCAGGGGACTTCCCTGGTGGTCCAGTGGTTAAGACTCTGTGCTTCCAATGCAGGGGGTTCGGGTTTGATCCCTGGTCAGGAAACTAGGGATCCCACATGCCAGGAGGCCAAAAAATAAAATAAAAATAAATATAATTTTTTAAAAATAAAATTTTTAAAAATTTCAAAAAGAGACAGTTTCCTGGGAAAGACAGGAAGACCAAGCTGGACTCCAACCCCAGAACATTCCTGAATGAGAAGCACAAAAAGCACTAAACCCACTCCTGTCTCGGGGCCACAGGCTGGGTTATCACTTCCCAGCTCTCTGCCCTACATTCAGCCTCCCAGGTGCATCTCCACACCTCCCAGAGTTTCCTCCGCACTTCCGAAATTTTAAGAATCCCACTTGCACATTCTAATTGAGGCAGGTCAGTTTTCAATGTCTCCCCTTAGAAATTACCACTTGGGGTGCATGAAGTTACTACAGGGCTCCCACGGCCATCCCCATCTCATCCACAACTCCTTCCATCACGTTGCTATAAGTCCCCAACTCTATCTCCCAAGATTCCTTAATGCACACTCTCCATGCGTGCAAACCTCTCACCAAGCCTCCAAAAACACCACGCTCCACCCCACGTCCTGCATTCACACACACATTTTCCTTCCTGGCCAGCATACAGATTCTTCTCCCCAACACCAAGTCAAATCCCACCCAGCTCTCAATCTTGGCAATAAATAGCACCAACAAAAATACAACTATACATTTACGGAGCATCTACTATGCATGTGTCAAGCACAAAGCTAGACACTGAATATCCGTTCTCTCTAATTATCCCTGCAAGCCTGCAGGAGGCTATTACCCCCAGTCTACAGAGATGGGGAGATGGAGGATCACAGAAGTCAAGCATGATGCTCAAATTTTCAGAGCTGGCGAGGAGCAGAGGCGGGAGGCCGACCCCATCTGTCTGGCTGCCGAGCTGGAGCTCTTTGCTCTGCCTCTGCGGTCTTTCACCCAGCCTCCAGCCCCCCCGAGGCCCCTGCGGTTGTGGGAACCAGCTTCTTGCTTCCAGGCCCGAGAATTCAGAGCCAGGATTTAGGATTAACAAGCCAACCTTCACTTCCAGCAAGAACAATCACGCTTTCCAAATTCTCCACAGGGTTGATAAGTAGGGCTAATTTGGAAAACAGAACGTAGTGTATTCTAGGGAAAAGAAATAAATCCCCCTTTATTCAACAGGAACAGCATGTTCTCAAAATTCAAATCAGTTGCAGGAGCAGATTGGTCAAATCACTGGCATTTTAATGCCCTGTCCCACATTGAGAATCAGCTAGATAATTTGCAGAGCCCAGGGCAAAACGAAAATGCAGGGACCCCTTGTTTCAAAATTATCAAGAACTCCAGGATGGTGACCAGAGCATTAAGTCAGGAGTGGGGGTCCTTATGAATAGATTACACACCCATGAAGCAGCCCCTGCCTCTATTCCAACCTCATCCGATTTAAAATCCAAAGTGCTTGTGAAGAGCTGAGAAGCATCAGTAGCTCCCTGATCTGGAGGCAGCGACAACACGGGGGTCTCACTGTAAAGAGTAAGAAGTGAATTCTGTCCACAACCAGTGGGCTTGGAAGAGAATCCTGAGCCTGGGCAATGTCTCAGTTTCTGCCCAGGGAAGCGATGAGCAGAGGGAACTGTGCCTGAGGACCTTTTCATGTAACTCGAGACCATGACTTCGGGTGTTTTAAAGCTGCTTCGTTTGTGGTCCTTTATCACCAGCAACAGAAAACTAAGACGGGCGGGAGTGATGGTCTCTAAGACATCCCAACCCTGTGAAAGCTCCAGACGACTAGGGAGATCTACCAAAACTTGAACTAAAGACTACAACACTGCTTTGGTATGATGCCAGTGCTCAGGACCTGCTGGAGATGACGCCTTCATCTGGCCGAGCCTAGGCAGACTCAGCCTGCCTAGGAGCCGAGGCAGCACCCCGTGTGCCCGAAGGCAGGTGTCTATCTCCCGTGATCCAAGGTGCCTGGCCCAGTTCACTCTCCACGAGGCAAACCGCACAACCTCAGGCAAGCCCCTCGAGCCGAAGGTTCCTCTACTGAAAAATATGGAGGCTCAACTGGGGGGTTTCCAAGGTCCCTCCCGGCTCCACAGAGAAAGGGAAGAATTCATCTGTGAATTTTGCACCTAACTTCTTCAACTTTAAATGCCACCAAATATTGTCATGATGGTTCGTGCATCCTCAGTCATGTCTGATGCTTTGTGACCTATCGAACACTCTCCACGAGGCAAACCGCACAACCTCAGGCAAGCCCCTCGAGCCGAAGGTTCCTCTACTGAAAAATATGGAGGCTCAACTGGGGGGTTTCCAAGGTCCCTCCCGGCTCCATAGAGAAAGGGAAGAATTCATCTGTGAATTTTGCACCTAACTTCTTCAACTTTAAATGCCACCAAATATTGTCATGATGGTTCGTGCATCCTCAGTCATGTCTGATGCTTTGTGACCCTATCGATGTAGCCCACCAGGCTCCTCTGTCCATGGGATTTTTCAGGCAAGAATACTAGAGTGGGTTGCCATTTCCTCTTCCAAGGGATCTTCCTGACCCAGGGACTGAACACACATCTCCTGAGTCTCCTGCATAGTCACAGACTTCCCTGATGGCTCAGCGGGTAAAGAATCTGACTACAATGCTAGGAGATACAGGAGACATGGGTTCAATCCCTGGGTCGGGAAGATCCTCTCAAGGAAGAAATAGCAAACTACTCCAGTGTTTTTGTCTGAAAAATGCCATGGACAGAGGAGCCTGGTGGGCTATAGCCCGTGGGATGACAAAGAGTCAGACACGACTGATCACAAGCACACACAAAGACAGTCATACTTTAAAGACTACTAATTACAGCACAGCCCAGTCCTGACAACTGATAGCATATAGGCGAAAGGAATACCAGATCTCCTTACATGTCTCCTGAGAAACCTGTATGCAGGTCAAGAAGCAACAGTTACAACTGGACATGGAACAACTGACTGGTTCAAAATTGGGAAAGGAGTATGACAAGGCTATATACTGTCACCTTGCTTATTTAACTTCTATGTAGAGTAAATCTTGTGAAATGCCAGGTTGGATGAATCACAGGCTGGAATCAAGATTGCCAGCGGAAACATCAACAACCTCGAATATGTAGATGATAACACTCTAATGGGAGAAAGTGAAGAGGAACTAAAGAGCCTCTTGATGAGGGTGAAAAAAGAGAGTGAAAAAGTTGGCTTAAAACTCAAGATTCAGAAAACTAAGATCATGGCATCCAGTCCCATCACTTCACGGCAAACAGAAGGGGAAAAACTGGAATCAATGACAGATTTTATTTTCTTGGGTTCCAAAATCACTGTAGATAGTGACTGTGGCCATGAAATTAAAAGACACTTGCTCCTTGGAAGGAAAGTTTCAACAAACCTAGACAGTGTATTAAAAAGCAGAGATATCACCTTGCCCACAAAGGTCCATACAGTCAAAGCTATGGTTTTTCTAGTAGTCATGTATAGATATGAGAGTTGGACCATAAAGAAGACTAAGTGAGGAAGAAATGATGCTTTCAAATTGTGAGAGTCCCTTGGACTGCAAGGAAATCAAACCAGTCAATTCTAAAGGAAATCAACCCTGAATAGTCATTGGAAGGACTGATGCTGAATCTGAAGCTCCAACTCTTTGGCCACCTGAGGCAAAGCACCAACTCACTGGAAAAGACCCTGATGCTGCTGGGAAAGACTGAAGGCAGGAGGAGAAGGGACAACAGAGGATGACATGGTTGGATGGCATCACTGACTCCATGGACATGAGTCTGAGCAGAGATAGTGAAGGACAGGGAAGCCTGGCCTGCTGCAGTCCCTGGGGTCACAAAGTGAGACATGACTCAGTGAGTTAACACCAACAAAGGGGAAAGGACAAAATAGGAAGAAAGGAACTCAGACAAAATGATGGCTGGATTCGTCCAGGGTCTACTCGCCAAGGGGCTGTGGCAGACCAGTCAGGGCAGCCACTGTCCTGCACCAGTCAGAGCCAGCCACAGCTGGCTCTCCTGCACTTGACGCAGTCCGCCGAGCACTTTGGGTCCAGCCCTTTCTTCCTTGAGAGTACCTGAGCATAAGTGATCAAAGTTCTTATTAAGGCAAGGGCACAAATGCATTGTACAGAGGCTGGAAATGAAAGCCAGCAGAAAACCTTTCCATTTTCATTGGAAGGACCAAGAGGAGTAATTACCCTTGAGATGCCAGCGTGGACCCACCACTGCTCTCTGCCCAGAAGCCTTGGGAAATCTCTCTTGGCCACCAGCAGACGCAGCCAGCCAGTCTCCCCCAGGCTCAGAAATGGTAGATAAAGGAGCAGGCACAGCCGGCTTGCAGTGGGCGTCAGGGAAAGTTTAGATAGCCTTAGGAACAGCTCACCTGAGTAACGGGTCTGGGTTGCACTCCTCACCTGTCATCAGCCACCATACCACAGTCAAAGCACCCCAAGAGGGTGCTCCCCACAGGAGGCCAGTCTCTGGAGCCCCCATCTTCCAAGGACCAGCCTAAAATTCAGGCCTAGAAACCAGCGACCCCTCGGAATGCACTGCCAGTGGGTGTATGCCCAAGGCAAGGCTGTCCCCTTATTCTCTGTAGAGGGTCCCAGGGTCACATGTGAACATTTCTTTGTCCCTAGTAGGGCAAGATTAAAAGTAACTACGAAGAGGCTACTTGCTTGGTAAATAAATCCAGGCCCAAGTGCAGAGAGGACCCCTCATGCCCAGGAGGAAATTATCACTCACACACCATCTGCATGGGCCCAGTGGCCCAGTCTCACCTGTCCGGTTCCACTCACTGCTCAGCACCTTTACCACGAAACCAAGTGGAACCTGGCAAGGCTGGGGAGGGGTGGGGGACAGGGATGTCGGGCATTATACTGCCCTGAGCCAAAGGCCCCCCAGCTCCTGACGGAGCCAGAACAGACCCGAGAGAGGGAGAGGGCTGCCGGCCAAGGCAAGCCACTGGCACCGTGGACAGACAGAAGCTGAAAGACTGAGCTTTACCGTGAGCGGCAAGCCCGGCCACGCAGCCCCCCACATCAGGACTTTGGATGGCGGGCGTCCACACCTCGGAGCACGAGCACCCAGGGCCCCAGCTGGACCAGGTGCGTAGGCGCGTGGAGCCGCATCGGGAGGCAGGAGGTTAAGTAACCTGATACCACACAGCTGGGAGAGCGGCTGGTCCACATCCCGGGGAGGCATAAGGATGCTCTTCTCACTGAGCAAAGCTCTCTTTGTGAGGGTGCACGATGGATTGAGCGTTGAGGGACACAGGAGGAGAAGGACTGGGCAGCTGAGGGGGAGAAGGAATAGCAGGCAGGTGGCAGTTAAAGGAGCCGGGGCACCAGCGGAGCTCAGGACGCCTCCTCCTGTTCCATTGACCTTGGACTACCTTCCCCCGAGGGTCAGGAGAGACAGTGACTTAAACAGATTCCTATCGGATAATGACCTGGGATGTGAAAAGGGGATTGTTGTTTACTTGCTGGGTAGTATCTGACTCTTTGCAACCCCATGGACTGTGGCCCACCAGACTCCTCCATCCATGGGATGCCCTAGGCAAGAATACTGGAGTGGGTTGCCTTTTCCTTCTATAGGGGATCCTCCTGGACCAGGGGTCGAACCTGTGTCTCCTGCACTGGCAGGTAGATTCTTTATCGCTGAGCTACCTGGGAAGTCCGCAAAGGGGATGGGGCCTCCTTTTTGGCAGAGCACTTGCCTAAAAGAGAAGAAAAAAGCATCACCTAGCGAAGGTGGCAAAGATGCCCTGCCAGACTCATTTTCTCCATGTTTTCAGTTTAAGCGACTGCATTCTGTCTGCCCTGCTCCATTAGATTCCAAGGACATGTGTTGGCCACGGCTCCAATGCGGAGTCTGGCCCCGCGCTGGTCTGGAGCGTGGAGGCAGCAGAGCAGAAGTGAGACCTTGCACATTCCAGGAAATCAGACCCCCATTCTAATCAGTGCTGTGACTGCAAATTCCAGGGCAGAGGGGCCGGTGCAGCTAGGTTTCTCTGAGCCCTGCAGGGAAAACGCACAGGAGGGAGACAGAAGCATCACTTGACTGAGGCCAAGGCGGCCGACTGAGGTCTAAAATCCACCCGGAAATCCTGTACATCATCAGGGCCACTGTGTGTAAACGTCAGGAAGCACGCAACAGAAAAAAAGACACAGCTTCGGAACCAAGTGTCCCAGGGCCAAAGGCCCTAAGCCCCATTCTTGTGAAAAGAAACTGAATATTCACAAGTAGCAACTGTTTTTCATGGTTTGTTTGTTTGTTTAATTCACAAAGGACCACTACACTCTCTCTTTTGCAGAGAAATAAAAAGGCAAAATGGAGGAGAGTTACGTGTGACCCATTTTTCAGCTCCTACTGAATAAAGGAGGAAGACGGGGTGGAGCCGGGGAGCCTGGCCTCGATTTCCAGCCCGCACTGGCACTTTCAAGGCCTGGCAGCTCCTGGCTTTCCGGCACAGTCTCCCAGACGGCTCAGAGTGGGAAAAGCTCTCCTGACGCCAGACCTCAGACTGCAAACCCGTCCCCCACCTCCACGTGCCCTGAGAGAGTGCCTGTCTGCCGGGGCTGGGCCGAGGCTGCCACCAGTGATGCTGAAAAAGACGCGGGCAGGTGAAGTGAAGAAGGAGAGAGACAACCCAAACAAGTCTAAGACAGCCTCCCCCGAGGAGGAGGAACGGCTTTCAGGGGGCACTTGGCCAGCTGGCCTGTCAGTCATAAGCAAGGCCCAGTTCTCTGCAGTTTCAACTTTACTGGTAAAAGGTAAAAGGCCTTTTCTAGAACAATGCATCTATGTTTAAAGGTGCCTGTCATTGGTAATCGCTTTTCAGTCTCACTGACAAAAAAGAAAAAGTCCTCGCTTGCATACCCATGCTGAATGCTTGGGTTTGCTGGGTATTGTTGCCTTTCATAGTTTTGTTTTTTTTTTTTTCCTGACCTGTTTGACGTATTAGTAAAAAAAAATAAAATAAAATAAAAAGAGTTTCCAATCTATTCTACCGCACAATTTCTTTTTTCAGAAGTCTCCTGAACACCCAACATGATGTGTCTATTATTATCTTTGGGGAAACGGCTGACTGCTCAGCTCACAAAAACACTATTAACTTTCCTCCTGATAAGCATCTGGCTCCGGTCTTAACCTTCCCAGATTTCTCAGCCCGGTTCTTTTCCTGCTCCAGCTCCTCCTGCTTGTTGTGTCTGAAGTGGCCAAGGCAGTTCGGGCTTCCGCAAAGCCTCCAGCCTCAAGCAGCGGGCTGGGAGGTGACCGGTCTGTTGACGAAGGGCCTGGGACACACTCCTGAGCTGTCAGCAGCCATCCTCCCGCAGGCCCTGGTGGAGAGGGGTGGGCTCGGGACTTGAGGTTGGAAGATGGGAAAGTGTGGGGAAAAGGATGTGATGGTGAACCAAGACCCTCCATCCGGGTAGGGACTATCCAGACAGGCACCCCCTCTGCCCATTTGCTGATAGGTACTATCCTCAAGCTTCCCAGGTGACTCCATCGTAAAGAATCTACCTGCCAAGCAGGAGATGCAAGTTCAATGCCTGGATCGGGAAGATCCCCTGGAGGAGGGCATGGCAACCCACTCCAGTACACACTTGCCTGAGAAACCCCATGGACAGAGGAGCTTGGCGGGCAACAAAGGGGATCGCTAAGAGTTGGACATAACTTAGCAACTAAACAGTAAACCGTCCTCTGGTTAAGAGGAGGGGAACTTGTAAAACTGAGACAAAACTCAGAAGAAATCTTTGGCTTAAGTGAGAAGTAAAAAGTGGGTCTTAAGACCCAGGACGAGCCACTTCCCTTCTCTGGGCCTCCGTTACCTCATCAGTAAGATGAGGGGGATGACTAAACCATTTCCAACATCCTTTCCAGCTCCTGAAAAAATTATACGATCTAATATATATGAAAAGTGCATTTCCTGATCTTTCCCTTTCAGTACGTAATTCCCATCCTTATAGAATATTCTTATTTTCCATCTTGGCTTCCTGCAGCCCGTGTTCCAGCTTCTTCTGGGCCGCCTGAGCTGTCTAGACTTTTAAAGTGATGTTTGGGGCTGGGATTAGGGAAACCCTAATCAGGAAGAGGGGATAAAATAAAAGTCTGGCCTTCCTATATTCACACAACAGAATATTATTTGGTCATAAAACAAGGTGAAGCATGGATACCCACAAGATGGATGAACCTTGAAAATATTACAGTCAGTGAAAGAAGGTAGTTACAAAGGACCACAAGTGTACGATTCCATTTATATAAAATGCCCAGAACACGGAAATCCATAGAGACAGAAAGCAGATTCATGGATCCAAGGGCAGAATTCTGGAAAGTATGGAGTGACTGCTAATGGGTACTGGGTTGCTTTTTGGAGTGATGAAAGTATTCTAGAATTACACAGTGATGACAGTTGGCACTACTCTGTAAATACACTGATCTGTCTGCTTTCAAGGGGTGAATTTTATGGTAGGCGAATAATATCTCAGTAAAACTGAGGTATTTTAACTGCATTAAAAAAGGGGAAAAGTCAGTTTCTTTTTACTTCTTTATTGTAACTACTGGAAAATTGTATTTTACATATGTGGCTCCTGTTGTATTTTGGTCTATGTGTAACCAAACATTCCAATAAACATATTGTTCATTTTTCCAAACAAGCACAAACAGTCTGGCCTCCTCCTGCATCCTGAACTGAGTCGGCATCCGGGAGACCGAGAGCAGAGAGCCCTGGGATGGGCGTCCAGGGACTCAGAGCCTCTGTCACAGCCTGGTTTGTGACCTTGAGCTTTCACAGCCCCTTGCTGGTCCTGGCCCCTCAGGGAAAACACAAATGTTGGCCCACACAATCCCCATTAGGTTGACAGCCCTTCCCTGGGTTGGGAAGATCCCTTGGAAAAGGGAATGGCAACCCACTCCAGTCCTCTTGCCTGGAAGATTCCATGTACAGAGGAGCCTGAGGAGGAGTCATGGGGTCACAAAGAGTCGGACACAATTGAGCAACTTCACTTTCTTTTCTTTCACGTTCAGCAGGTAAAATCAAATTTTAAAAGTTCTCATTCTACCCCAAACATTATTTATCTCCTAAAAGCAGTCAATCTGGGAATAAAAGTCACGTAAAGACAGACCAGGTAATTTACTGATGGAGTAGAGTGGTTTAGTACCATTGTATTCCATTTATCCTCGTGGATTTCTTTGGGGACAGTTTCTTCCTGGTTGCCGCAGCTTTCGGTGACTTAGGAGATTGTTAATTGTTTAGCCAATGGCAATGAATATGGGTACAATCCCCTGGAAAATAATTTGGCAACATACACCATGGGCCATAAAAATTCTCACCCTTTCATCCAGTCACTGTGCTTTTTAGTATCTATCCCTAAAGAATAACCAGATATAGAAAGCCATAAACACAAAAATGTTTGGTTTGGAAAAAGCACGGCCCAAATGAACATAAAAAGGACTAGCCAAGCAAACAGTGACAACGCTTGGGACAGAAACAATTAAGCTGCTGGAATAACAGTGGAATCCTAGATCTTTTTTATTCTTTTTTTTTTTTGATGTGATTAAAGTATAATTTTCAAGAACTGGTATAGTGTAATATGCCATCAAAGCATTTCCCATGATGTCTAAGCGGCATGGTGAAGAGAAATTAAAAAGAGCCTTTATGCTGAGAGAGGAAAATCTTGGTATATTCATCCCAAAGAAAATCAAACCACAGCAAAAAGATATTGAAGCATCTCAGCCCTGACTTATCTGGCATATTTACTATGATATTTATACTGACATTTTTCTTTTTAGCAAGAGAACTGTAATTATGGTTCAAGGGCATTAATAGGTGCTTAGAACTCTTGAGAGGAGAAGTCAGTCATTATATGGATAGCCTTTTGATCATCTTCCAATCCAAGCAGATTATTTTTGGCGGGGGTGGAGGAAGCTTTCTTTAGCATCATTTTGTAATGAGAGACTAAATGAAAGTGCCCACTGTCTCCCTGCCTCATGGAAATGGTGTGCGTGGACCCCAACCTCTCCCAAACAACCCCCTGCTTTAGCAGGAAGAGACAGCTGAGGAGCGAAGGGCTCCAGTGTGGAACCCACACCAGCCCCCCAAACCCTCCTATGAGAATCATGTTCCCTTTGGGTGCCTCTCTCTAAAGTGAAGGGTCAGGCTATGGGATCTTCAAAAACCTTCCACAGTCAAATTTCAAGCTCTGGGATTCTGTCCACAAGCCAACTGGTGGTTCTGACCAGTCAACAGTGTCTCTGCAGGAAAGGAGGGTTCTTTTTCCACAGGATCCCAGAAAACATGAAGGTGGAGCGTTGATGTGGTTAGAGATGGGTCGTGGACGGTGTGTGCACACAGTTGTACTTGTCAGAGGATGGAGGAGACAGTACTAGGAGACAGCAGTTCTGAGCTCCAGAATAAACCCCGGAGACATCAGCACCTATCTTTCAGGAACCAATAGACCAAGTAGGCAGAAAATCAGTAAGGATGGAGTTGACCCAAACAGCATTATCAATCCACTAGACCTAAAGGATGTTTACAAAACACTCCATCCAACACCAGAAAATTCTGCTGTTCACATGGACCATTCACCAAGAGACACCACATTCTGAACCAAAGAACACATCATAACCAATTTAAAAGAACAGAAATCACGCCAAGTATGTTCTTAGACCACAGAGGAACTGAGCCAGAAACCAATAACAGAAGGCGAGCTGGAAAATCCCCAAGGGTTTGGAGATTAAATAACATGCTTCTACGTAACACTTGAGTCAAAGATGTCTCAAGAATAGTTGGGAAATGGGGCAGACTTGGGTTCAAATTCTGGCTCCACCTCCCTCTCCTGAGTAGCCCTTGAGAATTATCACTCACTTCTCAGCCTCATCTACTCCTCAGTTGGACAATGAGAGAACTGCTCTCTCCCTGGGTGGCGATGAGGGACGCACAAGGGGGCCCATGACACGCGAGCATAGCACCCAGCTCCCGGGAAGCACCCGGCAGTGGGAGGTCCCCTGGTCGTGGTTCCGTCCATTGCTGCTGCCCAGCACCTGGCTGTCCAGGAGAATACTGACCCTTCTCCCCTCTCCCCCAGGCTAGCTCAGTCTCTGCCAGAGAGAAGCATTGTGACTGCCGAATGCTGAGCCTTTGCTCCTCGGTATCCAGTTGGCAGCCATCAGCCTGGGCAACCCCAGCTGGCAAAACCCTCTGTGTCCATCCATCCCCACCAAGTGGTGACGACCACTTGGAATAGTGGCAACAAAGAGGGCTCTCCTAGTCACAGGGTGTGGGATGACTCAGCTGCTGGATGATCAAGTAAAATCTCGCCTGAGACTGTGTGCAAGGGATCTCTACTACAGATCTTGCCAAACTCGGAGGGAAAAAAATTCACCAGGCAGACAGGCCTACCGTCTTCTTGAGATCAGATTGCACAACTAACGAGAAAGATGTTTCCTGAGGTTTGAAAATATTGCACAAGGCTCTGACTCATTAAGACAGAGCTTATTCAAATTTGAAAACTATCGAAAATTCCAGCCACAACAATGTGCCCTCTGAAACCACCATGTGCCCAAGGAGACATAATTACCTCCTGATGAGGGCCCAGCTGCTGTCACATGACGCTGTGTAGGACTGCTTTTGTGGCAAGTGCTGACATGACCATGTGTCCAGGGGATCTAAAATAATAGGCCACTCGTGGACTCTCAATTTTGCGACAAATCTTTCCTCGTAAGGAATTCCCGAAGCATGGAAAACCATCGAAGCATGGGTCAAGAGGGTCTCGGGGTTTCTATGTACTGCTCTGTCCTGGGCATCACAAACCCGAGGAAGGGTGAACCAGATGACATTTGGAAAATCCCAGGTGTTCCAGACAGGCAGCTCTTCAGTCCAGAGAAGTCACAGGCTTCTTAGGTGATGCAGACCGTGACTGGGGGATCCAAAGGGTAACAGGCAAGGTGGCGTCTGAGTCCTTCTGTCCAGAGAAGTTTTCCTAACATATTTGTTAGCAAACTCCAAGTCAGCCTCCCGGACACGGGCCTGGCGTCACCCTCTTCCTCTGTGAGGCCTCCTTTAACCCTCTCACACACTTTATCCCCAGGAGGACACCATGACAGCGCTACCTCCACGGAGCTGACTCCTCATTGGCTAGCTCTGTGAAAATGATGACGATGATGATTACGGCAACTAACACGGATCCAGGTCTAGTAACGCACTGGGTACGATTCTAAGCACTGAATTCATATAATTAGCTGCTTCCATCTTTCAACAATCCTATGACATAGGTATGTACTCACTATTATTTTCATTATGATTTTACTGATAAAGAAACTGACACTGGGAGAGTCTGTCACATAAGGGACATCATCCCTTTAGAAAGTGGTGAGCTGACTCAAGAGCGTTCCAGAAAAACATCTACGTCTGCTTCACTGACTACGCTAAAGTCTGATCTGACCGTGTGGATCACAACAAACTGTGGAAAATTCTTCAAGAGATGGGAATACCAGATCACCTTAACTGCCTCCTGAGAAATCTGCATGCAGGTCAAGAAGCAACAGTTAGAACCAGACATGGAATAACGACTGGTTCCAAATTGGGAAAGGAGTATGTCAGGGCTATATGTTGTCACTCTGCTTATTTAACTTACATGCAGAGTACATCACCAATGCAAAGCTAGAGGAAGCCCAAGCTGGAATCAAGATTGCCGGGAGAAATATCAATAACCTCAGATATGCAGATGACACCATCCATATGGCAGAAAGCGAAGAGGAACTGAAGAGCCTCTTGATGAAAGTGAAAGAGGAGAGTGAAAAAGCTGGCCTGAAACTCAATATTCAAAAAGTTAAGATCATGGCATCCAGTCCCATCACTTCATGGCAAATAGATAGGGAATCAATGGAAACAGTGACAGACTTTATTTTCTTGGGCTCCAAAATCACTACAGATGGTGACTGCAGCCATAAAATTGAAAGATGTTTGCTCCTTGAAAGAAAAGCTATGACAAACCTAGACAATAAATTAAAAAGCAAAGACATCATTTTACCGACATAGGTCCATCTAGTCAAAGCTACGGTTTTCCCAGGAGTCACGTATGGATGTGAGAGCTGAACCATAAAGAAAGCTGAGCACCGAAGAACTGATACTTTTGAACTGTGGTGCTGGAGAAGACTGAGAGTGCCTTGGACAGCAAGGAGATCAAACCAGTCAATCTTCAAGGAAAGCAGTCCTGAATATTCATTAAACTGATGCTGAAGCTGAAGTTCCAATTCTTTGGCTACCTGCTGCGAAAAAGTGACTCATTAGAAAAGTCCCTGATGCTGGGAAAGGTTGAAGGCAAGAGGAGGATGGGTTGACAGAGGATGAGATGGTTGAATGGCATCATCAACTCAATGGACATGAGTTTGAGCAAACTCTGGGAGTTGGTGATGGACAGGGAAGCCTAGCGTGCTGCAGTCTATGGGGCTGCAAAGAGTTGGACACAACAGAGAGACTGAACTGAACTGATCAGACTCCTTAAGCTGGGTGTGATACGACCTACTACAAACTCCTTGACATCATGGACTACTCAGCCTTACCTCTGACTCCCTCTACCTGGACCCCCTGAGTACACAGTAGGTGTTCAATAAATGCTCTGAATGAACTTAGAACTCAGGTCATCAATTCTAAAAGCTGAAACCTGAGCCCTTCCAGCAGCAATAGACATGCCTCTTCAATGGAAGCCTTTCGGAAAAGCATTTGGGATGGCTACACTTCACAGTTTCTCTGTTGACATTAACTTTCTTTCTTTTTAATGGCAGAGAAGATGGGGAAGGAAAGAGAAAAGACTCAGGAGGGATCTTGCTCCAGAGGAAAGCTGCAGCCCAGCTTCAGAACCCCTGGGGCGCAGGGAGGACCACCAGGTTCAATGCCACTCACCTCCTGCATCCAGACACGTCTCCATAGTGGCCACGGCGGAGCTGCAGCAGCCACACAAAGCTGCAGTCCAAGGCCCCAGGCCCAAGATGGGCTCCAGGCATCAACACCAACCTTGGCTTTAACTCTCAATAACTTAAGGAAAAGAAATCATTCTTGAAGAAGTTACTCAAACACTTGGCTTCTAGCCACTTGGTTTACCAATTTAATGAAACCTTAATATTTTAACTCTTCGGTGGCTCAGCCAGTAAAGAATCTGCCTGCAGTGAGAGAGACCTGGGTTCGATCCCTGGGTTGGGAAGATCCCCTAGAAGAGAGCATGGCAACCCACTCCAGTATCCTTGCCTAGAGAATCCTCAAGGACAGAGGAGCCTTGGGGGCTACAGTCCATGGAGTCGCAGAGTTGGACACGACCGAGCGACTCAGCACAGCACAGCAAGACCAACAGGGAGCCAAAGAAGATAATCAGCCAGAGTGAGCAAAGCCCTTATAAATGACTCCTAAGCCGGTGGTGGCTCTTCACCAGGAGTGGGTGGCCAGCCTCCACCAGAATCCCTTCCTTGTCAGCCTTGGGTGGGACCAAGATGGGGAGTCCCTGGGCTTCAAGACCTCTGGGCTCAGGGCTGCTGTTTGAGGCAGGGGTGGGGTACTTTCCTGGACTGTGTACGAGGAGAAGAAAAAGATTAGGCTTCTGATACTTGGGGAGTCTTTTTTGGGCCTTTTTCCTGGCTTCCTGTCCGTTTTTCAGCAGAGACCAGTCAGAGATCCTGGCTAGTTTTTTGCAGTGTCTGGGAATCCAAAGAAGCCTTTCTCTGCCTAAGAACAGTCTGGGGCCCAAGGCTCTGGTTTGGAAATATCTCTAGCACAGCTCTCTCTGTGCTTTTTTGCTTTCATTTATTTTTTTTTCCAGCAAGAGCTGCCTTAATGGCATCTGGGGGTAACCATGTCCTCCAACTGCTGTGCTGGTGGAGCGAGTGCCGTGACGTGTCCTGTGTTTCATCGCAAGGCCACAGCCATCTGGAGCTCTGTTTATTCCGGCTATTTGCTTCAGCTTAGCTGGGGTTGGCTTATAATCTCGGTTTCTCTGTCAACAGCACAGAGTGATTATGAATGGGCTGTGGACCAGATGCACGGGTTCAAGTCCTGGGCAAGGCACAGCTCTGCGACTGTCTCCCAGCTGTCACCCCAGGAGGCTGACAGCACACCCCTCATGGGGTTGCTGGGAGGATCAAACCAGTTGGCACAGGGTTGGCACAGAACAAGCGTGAAATATATATTAGCCCTTATTATCAGATTATTATTACTTGCAATCCCTTTCTCTTTTTTTTGTGATCCCCTGACCAGTGTAGAGTTTCTGCTTTAAACTAATCCAATCAGTTCCTTGTGGAAGACACCAGCTCTCTAATCTCTGGTATAACTGTACACTTTCCCAGCCATTTGACAGCAGCATTAATTTCTGAAATCGATGATGCGCCCTCATTTCCAGAACCATGATTAGAGACCCCCTCTGAAGTCTTTGTGAAACAGCGCCCAGACGAAAGTGTTCCCTTTTCAGGGTGCTCAGGGCTGGTGCACTGGGATGACCCTGAGGGATGGGATAAGGAGGGAAGTGGGAGGGGATTCAGGATGGGAACACATGTACACCCAAGGCTGATTCATGTCAATGTATGGCAAAAACCACCACAATACTGTAAAGTAATTAGCCTCCAATTAAAATAAATAAATTAAAAAAATAACTTTTTTAAGTGCTCTCTTTTGAATGGGAACACATCCCACCATCCAAAGATGCTCCGTGATTCCCACGGGCTACTCACCAGCCCCCACTACCTCCTCTGCCCTCTCTCTCTGCGCCCCAGTCAAACTCTCCTTGTGATCCCAGGACTGGCAGAGACGCTCCTGCCCAGGGAGCTCCTTCCTCACGTGGCTCACTGCAACTCCAGGCTGCCAGTCCAACGGCAGCGCCTCCTCCGAAAGACCTCCCACAGCCACTCCAGCTAAAGGAACGCTCCGGCCAAGCCTCAGAGCCAGAGCCGGCGGCCAATGCACCGCGCTGAACAATGACTTCAGGTGACCTGCTCGCGGGCAAGGCTTCGACTGAATGAAGCCAGGCTCCGGTCCTCAGAGGTACCTCTGGAAAGTCAAGGGCAGCAGGCTGGATGCAGAGATGTGGTGG
>SJYC01071864.1:0-18606 GCA_006408675.1 Madoqua kirkii
ACATTTGTCATATTTTTCCTTACTTCTGTGAATAACATGTTTATTTATGTTTATTTCACCTCTAAAATTATTAATTCCTTGTTAGGAGGATCTATAATCTCGAAAGAAGTATCTTACCTGCACATAGAAAGTTCGAGACGATGTTACAATTTCAAAGAGGTTGTCTCTCATCATTATGTCACTGTTAACAAAAACAATTTTCCAACTGTACTCAAGCAGCAATTGTTTGATAGTTTTCTTTTCACTTATTTACCCAGTACCAAATGCGTGTCAATAAATATTAAAGGTAAAATATTAATTTAATTGAAAAATCCAAAATTATCATTTTTCAATTTATTCTTGCATTGAATTCTATATATTTTATACAGTTACATGTATTTTTAGAAAGATGCAAAAACAACTTTAAAAATCCAAAGTTTTCAATTTTGAAGAAAGAGTTTGCTCAAAGAAACAGTGGCACAGTTAACATTTTCTTACTAAAGCTCTATTTTGCAGCAACCTTGAAATACTAAAATTAATAATACATCAATCTGTCAAGTATGACAGAAGTTGTTGATATTAAATTCTGTCCCTTCCATTAATAAGCTTAAGAAGTGTTCTTCCCTAATTTGTAGTTTTCAAACAAACAAAAAAATCTCAATATTTAATCTGAAGGCTTTGAAAGTTTTAGCAAAACTCACTGGCAGTAATATAGAAAAATATCATCTGAAAGTACACCAATTAAACTGAGGAACTATATACTATGTGCTAATAGTTGTGTTAGGCACCAAGTCTGAGGTGGTGCTTACCTTTGCTTACATTCCTGGACTTTATGAACCTCCTTAAGTGGTATTACACGGAGAGGTTCTTTTTCCTATCGGGAAAAAAGCAAATAAACAAACATTTTTAAAATCTTTCCAATCATTAGTTGTCTTATTTGGAGATCTATTGTGAAAATCATGCTTCCTTCCTGATGCACATCTAAGACATAAACCTACCTTCTTGAACCATCTAGGGTTAGAAGGGCTCAAATATTATAACCTTATATACACTGTGGTTTGAAACAAGGAAACTGACATATAACCCACGTTCACTTTACTGATGTCCTAAATGATAGTGCAAGCTTATTAAAAGCCAATAACCACCCATCTTTTCCTCGGTGAACCGCTATGGACCCAGTGAGTACTTGCTCAGAGTACTTCTTCTTTTTTCATATAGAAGGGACCAGAGTAGTAAATAGCCAGCTTCTCTGAGTTAAATTTGTCATTTTAAAAGACACAGTTTATTAAACATGTACTAACTGGCAGGACATGTGCTGGGTTTTAAATGTGTCACTTTCTACAATCCTAGAATACACGCACTATTATTCACCTGAGCAAACAGGATTAGACATACTAATTACCTCAACTGAGCTACAAAACCAGATACAAGATTCGAGTATGACATAACTAGTTCCCAGTTGGCAGAGTATTCACAGTTTTAAACATTTCATGAAATACTACATGCTATATTTCACTGAAAATGACACACCACTGAGTTTAAGACATACCATTATTTTATGCAGCACTAAGAAAATAATCAAAGCACAAGTGCAGCTTCTGAGACACTAAGGCTGGTACTTTTTGAACCAAGCAGCTACTGCTTCCAGCCAAGGCTCTTAGATTTTGAAGTCTAAGAAAGGGTCCCAAGCTAAAATGGCTATTCCTGTTATGCTATGCCATTTTTCAGTTCATTCAAAAATACTTGTTGATTATTTTCTAAGTACAAGGCGCTGTGATGATAAAAGGGTCCAAAAGAAAATCTTTGCTGTCAAGAAGCTCATGCAATTAACTGCTAAAGACAAATATGTCCACAGTAACAAACCACAGTGGGAGGTGTTATGCCCGAGGTGGGCATCGGGTACCACATGTGTAAAGGAAAGGCATACAAGTTTTTCAGAGGAAGAGACACCTGAGATGAACCTTAAAACACGCCCTTCCTATTCTCCAGTGCTCTGTTGTTCAAGAGGAGTCACTAGCTCTGCCTAACTATCTGAATTAAAAGAATTTAAATATGGCCAGGTTTAACTTTAAAATTAAATACAGTCAAGATCCTCAGTCACAGTGGCCATATTTCCAGCTGTGTTTTACAGCCACAGGGGCCACTAGCTCTGGCCGAGGCAGACGGCAGAACATCTCTATCAGCGCAAAGTCCACCTGGCCAGTGCTGCTGCGTGCCGTCATCGAGGCGTATGGCTCCTCTGTCAAATGTCCGTCAGAGAAGAGGTAGAACTGCGTTCAATTTATCCAACGATCTACTGCAGAACACAGATCACGTGACGAGAGTATTTTAAATAAGGAGGCTACTCAGACAAGTGAAAGAGAGAACTTCAATCTTTGATTCTACCTTCAGATGGGACAAAAACATCTTATGTGAAGAAACAAAAAAGTCAATTGAAATAGGAAGAGAAAATGTCAAGGGAGGGCAGGGAAAAGGCGGAAGAAATACAGAGGGTCAAATGCGGACTTTTTCCCATTTCCTCCACAGCCCCTTTAGAGGAAATGTGTAGATTGAGGGGTTCTGAAGTTTTTAATTCTTTCAGAGTAGAATGCCTTTGAAGGTACACTCTTTTTACCTAAGATGTATTGAACAAAAATACCGTTAACCGAAAGCATCACAACAAAACACACTGAACTGCATATATCTCCAAAAAACAAACTTTAATTGTTTTAAAAATAGAAAACAGGACAAGAAATTTTCTAATTACCACAGTGTAACACTTCTAAAACCTTTTTAAAGCAACATTTATGACAAAGCAACATACCAGTTCAGATTTGAAGTAGCCTATTGTGTTTTCATCCAATTGAAAATATCTTCTCTTCCAGTTTTTCATCTACCAGAGATGAACAGACATGAGACTGCTGATTCTAAGATGTCAAATGTTAATAACCATTTAATTTTTCTGATATGAACCCACAATCAGAAATGTCAAGCACCGGAAAACCTCACCACCCTCCCTTAGAAGAGGAGATACAGGAAATTTCATCTCTTTTGCTACTCAGGCCTTGAACTTCTAATTCAACTTTGCTGCTTGGCTTTTAGCTCTTATTATATGATTTTATAATATAGTCTTACATTTTTGATGCTCTGAAAGTTAAAAAAAGAAAGCACTTCCCTACCCCCTCCACCCCCCACAAAGTAAAGGCTGTCAAGAGTTCAACAGCAAGCGCAGGAAATGTTGTTAAACTATATCAAGCTTCTTCATCTATAAAATGCATGAATCCTCAACAGGTACTTTATAATACTAACTAGTAAAGTAACATGTTTAAGAAAGTGAACCTACTCTGTATAAACATTTTTTGTCAATGAAATAATAGTTTTTGTGAAAGCACTTCAGATTTTCTAAGGGTCAGTATTTTGGATTTAACAGTACAACAGAAAGGAATGTCTCCTTATGAGCTCTAATTAACACATAGCTGATGAGAATTCTGATTTGATCTACAGACATGCAAGAATGAAAAACCTTCAGCTTTCACCTTCATTTCCTGTAGCTTAAAGAGGGTCAAACAATTAGGAGTAAAAGAACTTGCCTTGGTTGGCCTGAGCTCATCAGAGTTGCCAGAAGTTATTATACAAGATCAAGCAGAACTGCCAGTAGATATTTAAGTAATATTTTTAAAATTTTTTTAAACTTTATTTCTAAACTTTGAAGTTTATTTTCTCATGAAAATCTATAGATTTAGTTCATATTTTAGAAGGGTACTTTGGAACTGTAACAATACTGGCAAATGTGCTGGCTCTTTCCACAGGGCCTACCAGTAACAGCTCTTACTAATGACCAGGTGCCATGCTGTGAGCTCTCTCATCCACATCTTTCAAAAAACCTTCTGGATGGTAGGCTTTATAATGCGCTTTTCTACATACACACACACCAAAAAAATAAAAACAAAAAACTGAGAGCCTGAGATGTTAAGTCAGTAACCCAAGGTCTCAGCATTTTCAACTCGGGTCAGCCCAACCCTGCGCCAAGTAAGTGATCCACACCTCACCCTCCTTGCTCTCCTTTTCTGCCATCTCCCTACTAGAGTTCCCTTTCCCTGACCCACTCCCAAGGGGGTAAAAAAATCAACAGAAACCCTTCCTGGAATAAATTTAAATTGTTAGGAAAGCTCACTTAAAATTGCAGGTTAGTTGTAATGGGCATTAACTTACCTAGCCGCCTACAGACCAAGAAAATAATAGCACTGAGTTTTGAACACAGAATAACCCCTATGCCCTCTCCTGACTCCTGGTCAGCAAGCTGGTCTTTCACAAAACAAAGCAAATCATGTGTATGTTGACAGTTTGCTAAGGCATACTCATTTTTCATTATTTTACATACTGTGTTAAACTACTCACCACTGCTCCTTGTTTTACACAATATCCAGCTTTGATGACTGCACTATCTGAAGGTGGTTTAGGAGTGAAGTAAGGAAGATGGCTTTGTGATCGCTTCAAATATTTCTGTCAATAGTTTCACCACATTCATTTACTTCTTCTTTCTAGAATGAAGCAAAATAAAGTCTTTTTCTTGCTTGTTTAGCTTAAAAGCATACTTGCAGTTCATGCTGTTATCCCAGCAATCTTAAAATCCATTAGTCAGGAAAACAGATCTTCAAGTATTTTCTAATTAATTTGAGATATTTAATCATAACCTTTAACAACACTGATTAAAACCTAGATTTCTCTCTCTCTTTTTCTGCAAAAGTCTTGCCACCAGCACTTTTTTTTTGGTAGCGGATGCTGGGGTTTAACTTTCTAATTTGAAATAAGTATAAATATTCACAGGAAGTTGTAAAAACACAATGTACAGGAGGTCTTATGTGCCCTTCAACCAGTTTCTCCAAACAGGGAAAACTATTCTATGGCACATTATCAAAACAGACACTGAAACATGTCACAGACCTTGTCCACATCTCCCCAGTTTCAAACGCACTCACCTGTCTCTGCACATATATCATTCTACGCACTTTTATTACCAGATCTGTGTTCCCGCCACCACCACACAGAAGTGTTCACCACCACAAGGCTCTCTCAGGCTGCCCCTTTAGAGCCTCCATCCCGAACTGCTTCAGCTCAGTTCAGTTCAGTCGCTCAGTCATGTTCGACTCTTTGCGACCCCATGAATCAGAACACGCCAGGCCTCCCTGTCCATCACCAACTCCCGGAGTTCACTCAGACTTGCGTCCATCAAGTCAGTGATGCCATCCAGCCATCTGATCCTCGAGCGTCCCCTTCTCCTCCTGCCCCCAATCCCTCCCAGCATCAAAGTCTTTTCCAATGAGGCAACTCTTTGCATGAGGTGGCCAAAGTACTGGAGTTTCAGCTTTAGCATCATTCCTTCCAAAGAAATCCCCGGGCTGATCTCCTTCAGAATGGATTGGTTGGATCTCCTTGCAGTCCAAGGGACTCTCAAGAGCCTTCTCCAACACCACAGTTCAAGAGCATCAATTCTTCAGTGCTCAGCCTTCTTCACAGTCCAACTCTCACATCCATACATGATTACTGGAAAAACCATAGCTTTGACTATACAGACCTTAGTCGGCAAAGTAATGTCTCTGCTTTGGAATATGCTATCTAGGTTGGTCATAACTTTTCTTCCAAGGAGTAAGAGTCTTAATTTCATGGCTGCAATCACCATCTGCAGTGATTTTGGAGCCAAAAAAATAAAGTCCGACACTGTTTCCACTGTTTGGCCCCCGCTAATTTGTTTTCCATCCTTACTGTTCTGACATTTAGAGGATTTAATACAAATGGAATCATACAGTAGGTGGGCTTTTGAGATTGGCATTTGCCACTCTGTATTATTCTCCTGGGAATTCATTCAGGTTGGTCCTTGTACCAACTGTTCGACCCTTCTCACTGAGAGCAGTAACGTCATGGTTTGGATGTCCCATTGGCTAAATCACACATAAAGGGCACTTGGGTGATAAGGAATAAGACTACCACATAGTCATGATAAACGATATGAAATAAGTTTTGGTGACTTGGAAAATGTTTCGGACCTAAGGGGAAAAAAGCAGTTTACAAAGTATTCCCATTTCTAGGGGGCAAAAGGGCCTGGAAGAAAGGCTCAGAAGAAAACATGTAAAGTGTTGAATGTCGTTTAACTATGCTTTCCATATTTCCTATGCTTTCCAAATTTTTTACAATAAAAACATACTTTTGAAATAAGTATAAAAGTTTTATGTTTTAATTACTGCATTTATTCAATAAAGATGTACCATTTGACTTTTGATAACAATACAAAAATCAATGTGCAGTAGCTAAACCATCACACAATAGAAGAACTGATTTCTCACCTGAGTTGGGGTAATGATGGGCACACCACCGACAATGTCAGTTCTGTAAGAGACCTGCTTTTTCCCTTCGCCTTGGCGACTTGGGTTATCAGGATGAGGCTGTGAGTCTAATGGCTTTGGGACCTAAAACAGTAACTTCATGAATCATTTTGCAACAAGCATTATCTGAGATCCTTTTATTACAGAATTTCCAACCAATCATAAGTCTATATGCAACTGGTATATATAAAAATTATATATATATATATAAAACCCTTTAAGCTTTCATACTGATTTTTCTTTTACAGTATTTATACACAGCCATTTACCGTGTGCTCACTTGGGCAGGTACTATTTCATTTATTTTCCCTTTTAATCCTCCTGTCAATCCTATGCATAGGAGGAGCATCACCACAGCAGTAAGAAAACAGGCTCAAGAGGCATCAGGGAATGTAAATCTAGATCCTGGCTGGTCCACATTCTAGCTCAGTCTGTATACCGCTCTTTCTCATTTAACCACTATAACGACACCCCCATCTTATCAGAGCACTTGAGAACAGATCACAGCCCTGTGCTGTGACCTTTCCCGTCCCTCCATTCCTGCCCAAGGCTGTGCAACATCCCACGGACAGGGGATCCCATCTCTCCAGATGTTCCCCCAGTGGCTTTCTCCCCAGGCCTTAGGCCAATCCTCCACCCTCTCATCCATAATTAAACTATAATACCAGTCATGGGCAGGAACAAAAGAATAAAGGGAATAAGGACAGGGGCGAGAAATGAATTCTGGAGGGGAAAGTTTCCTGAATTATTCTAAGAGATTTTATCTAAGAGGTGGCACGTTTTGGAGAGCTTTTTAAAGACAACATGACTACAGACAGAATTTTACTTGCCAAGATTCGCAAAAATACTTAAGAGTGAAAGGGCTATATAAAGTTCACTATACCTAGAAACAATCTGCTAAGGAAGTCCCAGTGTTTTCTAGTGAAGAGCATCACCTACTTCAATTATTCTGACAGAGAAAATGTGGCCATGTTAGCCATAAGAACAGAAACATGTACTAAAAGAATTAGAAACCAGAGAGAATTAGCTCGACAACATTTGTATTAGCTGCAATGTGCTGCTAAAAGGTGACCCATACGAAAAGCGGCTACTCCCTATTTTAAGAAGCTGAGTGTTTAGTCATATGCGAAGATTTCCTAAGAAAATACCTTTAATATCTCTCTAAAAATATACTAAAATTTACTGTTTTTTTTTCATTTTTCTTCTAGAAATGATAGTATATTTAAAAAACCCTTGCCTATACTGTTAAACCCACTGCTTTTCATTTATCCTTGTAAAGAATGCTAAGTACAGTATAAGTCCAATGCTATAGCTTAACAATTGACTTAGAACTACATTTTACAATCAAAATTATCTAAATTGCAAACATTTCTAACAGCAAGAAAAATATAAGCAAAATACTCATGAATATACTAACTCCCTTAAAAATACCGAATGAAAAGTTAGCTCTCAAGGCAGTCATTAAAATAAACACATTTTCAGAACCAAAAAAACCAGTCAGGCAACTTGTAATGAGAATCAGAAAAGTGACCTCACTAGACAGATGGGAAATGTCAGACACTGAACATTCTTGGTTCCACTGCCGACTGCTTATCCCCTCTTCCCTGCTTCCCATCCCTGATTGCTGTGATGGTTTTTCTGTGAGAGATTTGCATGTATTTTTGGCAAGCATCTGCACATGATCCTAATGATAGGAAATTCTAACAGCAGAAAAAGAAAAGGTAAAAATGACTAGAGAAGAGATGAACAAAATGGCAAGCCTGAAGACTGAAACCTAAAGCATTCAAGAACAAACTCCTGGATGTTAGGACCTTTCTGAGGGCTCCACCTACAGGCTGAAAAACCCAAGTATAAAGTCCTACACTTTGAATTACATATATACACCATCTTGGTAAGACAGAAGTCCTGTATTCAGGTTATTCTATCTATTCCCAGCTGCCAATTAAAATGGAAAAAAAAAAAGTGTGAAAGTTTGGCCATAATTTCAAAATACTTATTTTTAGATTAAAATCAAATACTGATTTTTTAAATCAAAACCTACAGTGGGAAAAGACACTATTTTAAAAAATAGTAGGTTTCTATTTAGGAATATGCCATATGCATCTTTGATATTCCTTAATAATCAACCGGGGACCAGCCCCACCATATTTATAGTTATCCATATAAATAGTTGAAAGTGTACTTTGAAAGTTGACTTTCCGAATTCTAGTTATCAATACTTCCTTCAAGGCTGGTTCCCCTCAGTTCAGTTCAGTTGCTCAGTTGTGTCCAACTCTTTGCGACCCCATGGACTGCAGCACACCAGGCCTCCCTGTCCATCACAAACTCCCAGAGTTTACTCAAGTTCATGTTCACTGAGTTGGTGATGCCATCCAACTATTTCATCCTCTGTCATCCCCTTCTCCTTCTGCCTTCAGTCTTTCCCAGCATCAAGGTTTTTTCCCAATGAATCAGTTCTTTGCATCAGGTGGCCAAAATATTGGAGTTTCAGCTTCAACATCAGTCCTTCCTATGAATATTCAGGACTGATTTCCTTTAGGATGGACTGGTTGGACCCCTTGCAGTTCAAGGGACTCTCAAGAGTCTGCTCCAATACCACAGTTCAAAAGCATCGTTTCTTCAGCACTTAGCTTTCTTTATAGTCCAACTCTCACATCCATACATGACCACTGGAAAAACCATAGCCTTGACTAGATGGACCGTTGGTGGCAAACTAATGTCTCTGCTTTTTAATATGCTGTCTAGGTTGGTCATAACTTTTCTTTCAAGGAGCAAGCATCTTTTAATTTCATGGCTGCAGTCACCATCTGCAGTGATTTTGGAGCCCAAAAAAATAAAGTCTGACACTGTTTCCACTCTTTCCCCATCTACTTGTCATGAAGTGATGGGACCGAATGCCATATCTTAGATTTCTGAATGTTGAGTTTTAAGCCAACTTTTTTACTCGCCTCTTTCACTTTCATCAAGAGGCTCTTTAGCTCTTTTTCACTTTCTGCCATAAGGGTGGTGTCATCTGCATATCTGAGGTTATTGATATTTCTCCCGGCAATCTTGATTCCAGCTTGTGCTTCATCCAGCCCAGCGTTTCTTATGATGTACTCTGCATATAAGTTAAATAAGCAGGGTGACAACATACAGCCTTGATGGACTCCTGTGCTGATCTGTAACCAGTCTGTAGTTCCATGTCCAGTTCTAACTGTTGCTTCCTGACCTGCATACAGATTTCTCAGGGGGCAGGTCAGGTGGTCTGGTTATTCCCATCTCTTTAACCGTTTTCCAGTTTGTTGTGATCCAAACAGTCAAAGGCTTTGGCATAGTCAATAAAGCAGATGTTTTTCTGGAACTCTCTTGCTTCTTGGGTTTCTCTACTATTGCTCTTTCTCTCTTTTTTGTAAGTAAGGGGAAAATTGTTTTAATGACAGCCACCAACACACAGTCACACAGAATTCATCAAAGTGAGGAAAGCCATGAACTATGATGCTGGAGGATGGTCCATTAAGAAGGCATGGTACTATAATTAGTAAGTAGATAAATAATCACCATTCCCTTACTCACTGTCCTCCAATCACCTCTATTCTGAAACCATATACTTCCAAAACCTAATTTTGAATTTCCAAAACTTTCAAGTTTATATATTACACTGTACTCAGCAGACTACTAAATTACACAGTTTACCAAATGTCACTTGGAGTGATTCCACAGAAAGGTAAACTACACATATATTAAAATAGAAACTTGAAATTTACAAAAAAATCTACATGTAAATTACCAGCAACTTCCATAGGGAAGTACACCAGGTTAAAGATTCTGCACTTAAATGCATATGGAATTAACACTGGTAAGATTTCTTTTTAAAGAACAGTGAAATAAAATGTTTCTTATTAAAGCATGGGAAATTCCTTCATTGCTATCCTATGAGTTAATGTGTACCTATATAAAACCAAATTTTACTAAGTGATACCTATTCTATACTCAATTTAACATAGCTATAACCACTTTGTTGATAAGCACAGATCTCTGTATCTTAAATTTATATTTTTAAAATGTGAATTATAAAAACACATATACGATAGATTCATCTTTAAACTATAAAACTTTCAACAACAGCTGCAAAACCACAAAAGCTATTTAAAAATCCACATACTTTGGCATATTACCCAATTCCTTATCAGTTTCTCTTGCATTTGAGTAAGCTTAAAGTGTCACTTGTATAAGACAGTTTCATACCATTAATAAATTAGATACAGCAATTCAAAAGACTTCCCACACGGTCAAAAGTCTGAGACCATTCAATTCACTACTTTTTCTTAAAGCACTAGGAAACCAATGCTGCTGCTCATTACAAATTGCAAAAAAAAAAAAAAAATTACTTCAGTGAAATTACTACATATTGTCTTCATAAAAAATTTCCCCAATAGGGAATATTTGCAAAGAGTCAAATACAATCAGTTAAAGCCTTTTAAGAAAATGCACTTCTGAATCAGTTTTTTAGAAACTGCTTTTCTGAAACTGCACAAACCTAAAATAGCTTCTGCTTCACGCAGAGATCAGATGCAGTGCGTGGGCGTTTTCTGTCATGTGGTAACAAGCTGCTCTGGTGCAAGACCCAAAAAAATCAACCTAACTCTGAGAACAGCTTTAACTATATTAACTCTTTATTGTGTTATGACATAAATACGGCTTTTTCATTTAAATAGAAACAAACATATGCTGACTGTCAGGGCATATGTTTTTAAAGAGTAAGTCATATTGGGTCAGTAAATGGCCTCATTTTAGTAAAAACACCCTTCCATTTACACAGCCTCGCCCAGGACCTCCTTCCATACCCTTCCCGTACGGGCCTGCCAGGTGTGCTTCTCCACCAGTGTGTAAGAGGGAAAGGGAAGGAGAGGCCTCATCAGGGAACAGTTCCCGTCACTTGCTCCACAGCAGCAGTACTAAACTCTCCCAGAAATCTGTATTCTGCTTCAGGGTCAGAGAAGAAGGATGGAGGCTCATTCTTTCAGGAAGCAGTGAGGCACTGAGCTTCAGAGTTAGGCTGCAGAGTCAAGCAGATGGTGTGGCTCACAGCTCCACAACTTAACAGCTACCAAACCTATAAATGTCACTCGATCCCGCTAAGCCTCACTTTTTCAGGTACTTTAGGTGAACCTTCAGTGTAAGGCCTGGCACACTATAGACAAATAATACATATTAATGTTCATCAGAAAACCAAAAGACGCCTGAGTTGGAAGCAGGAAACTGCAGCGCAAGAAAACGAGTGCCCAAGAACTGGAGGGGAACAATAGTGCGGCAAGAAGTTTCACGCCCGAGACAAATCCCCAGGGGCCACGTGGGCAGGACCCTCTGGCTATTACAGTTCTTCATTCTTCAGAGCAGTCCCCACCCCTGAAGTCTTTTCTAAGCCCTTCACTGTCTTGTCCTGCTCCCATCTTCAACTCCTACCTGCTACCTATGACCAGTCCCAGTCATGGCTTAAGAGGCAGACAGAATGCCATTTCTAGTAACTGGCTAGGTGGCAAAAAGTCTTTTAATCTTCCCTGTGGGGAGCAGGGGGAAACATATCTGAAAGGTAGAGCTCTACCTGCATTTTCCCTTAGAAACGCTAGTGTAAACAGCAGTTAAAATCTACAGTAACACAGACCTTTACTAGGTACACAATGGGTTAAAAAGGCATCAATGGGCTGATTTTTAAGGGCCAATAGTTACCATGTATTAAAACAAGAAAAAGCATTCATATTAAAACCTGTCTTTTAAACAAACTTTGAGGAACTCTGGGATAAACTGTTGGTAAGCTACAGACACACAGTAGGTATATTGTACAATCTGTAAAGATCACGTAAAGATAATACATTTTTTTTCATACAAAAAAATACATATACTTACTGTAATTTTAATAGCTTTGTTCAACACATTCACCCATTCTACTAGGTCCTGCTGATCATTGGCTTGTAGGAAATATTTCCTCATCCCTGCATTCATAACTGTTGAGAGAAAAAACAAACTACAACAGGTGAAACTGTGTACTTATTACCTAAACTTACGTCTGTGGCAGCTGAAAAACCCTGCCAGCTTCAGTACTGTGACTCTTGAATTTGACAGAATGTTAGACCATGTATGATATTGCTTTCATCACTATGTATGACAATACATAGAGTATTATCAATAAAATCTAATTTGTAATGGTAACATTTCTCACTATATGTAAAAATACCACAATATAGCTAGTCCATCTGGTAATGATGAACATTTAGGCTATTTCTGATTTTTGAAACTATGTAAAATATCCCAATGAAACATCACGTTTGTATACTTCTCAACACTTTGGCAAGCATTTCTATAGATTTCTTACCACAGGCTTCAATAAGAAGAAAATTCACATTTAACATTTTTACAGATATTAGTAAACTGTCTTCCCCAAAGGTTGAATCCGACCAATACTGTATCCAAAGGCCTAAACTGTGCCATGTTCCTCACTAGCACCTCTTCTGTTTTCAGTCCCGGGATGCTGTGACGTTATTTCCTAGACTTCCTTGCCAACCTGGGCATGTCCTGCTAATGGGTGGTTCTGGCAGGAGACAAGAGATGGGAGGACAGTGGGGGAGGGGACTGCTCTTGCTGATGCCCCTCCAGTAGCAGCAGCACACAACCACCCATGGCTCCAAGCTCTTCTGCTGCTCCCTACACCAGCCTTCAAGTCCCCTCAGGAAGCCCTAGGTTCTGGTAATATCACCTCTTGCCTTTCCTCTCCAGCCCTGGTGATGGAAGCTGCTTCGTACAGTCTTTAATCGCTGGGTTACTTCAGCATTCCCTTCGTGTGTCTTCAGCTTCTCAACATCTGGTCAACCAATTCCCTGTAACAAATCCCCTGGGTTTGAAACGCTAAGTGTGGTGTTTTCCTGACACTCTGTCCACCTAGTTGGGAAAAAATTATAGCCTGTCTAAATCTGAATCGTTGATTACTGAGACAAATTAGTTTTATATGTTTACTGGTTGTCTACACTTGTTCTGTAAGCTCTGTTTATTTTCTTTACCCATACTTCTCCTGCGTCATTCATTTATTTTTTCTTGACTTATAAAAGCTTTTATTTATAAGAACTTTTCTTCTTGGAAGAAAAGCTATGACCAACCGAAACAGCCTATTAAAAAGCAGAGACATTACTTTGCCAACAAAGGTCCATCTAGTCAAAGCTATGTTTTTCCCAGTGGTCATGTATGGATGTGAGACTTGGACCAAAAAGAAAGGTGAGCGCCGAAGAACTGATGCTTTTGAACGGTGGTGCTGGAGAAGACTCTTGAAGAGTCCCTTGGACTGCAAGGAGATCCAACCAGTCCATCCTAAAGGTAATCAGTCCTGAATATTCATTGGAAGGACTGATGCTAAAGCTGAAACTCCAATACTTTGGTCACCTGATACGAAGAACTGACTCATTGGAAAAGACCCTGATGCTAGGAAAGATTGAAGATGGGAGGAGAAGGGGATGACAGAGGATGAGATGGTTGGATGGCATCAGTGACTCAATGGACATGAGTTTGAGTAAGTTCAGAGAGTTGGTGATGAACAGGGAGGCCTGGCGTGCTGCAGTCCACGGGGTCACAAAGAGTAGGACACGACTGAGTGACTGAATTGAACTGAAGGGCTTTTATGTTAACCCTTTAGGTTGTATTTCAAGTACTTTTCCCTATCATTAGTCTTGTCACTTAGTTCATGGTATTTTGATGAATCAGAAATAGTCTATCAATCTTTTTCTTTTCTTTAAAGACTCTAGCTTTCATGTGGTACTTAGAAAATCTCCCTGACTCAAGATTAAAAAATAATAAACCTTTATTTTTCTAGCAATTATGCATTTTATGTTTATAATCTTAACACATTTAGAACTTTTTATGCAGTCTAATTTACATATACCCATTTAGTGACTACTACACTTCTATAAAGCAAAGCATTCCTGCATATAGTTGTCAACAAACTACTATAATCAATGTGCAAATTAAAGCTTATTAATTATATATTACATGATTTATTAAAAAAAAACATTATTCTAAGAGCTCAGGCATCTGAACAACTACAGTGCTATAGTTTTCTGTTTTTAATATACTTTTTTTAATGACTTCTATAAGTCTCTGACAAAATTTTAAATAGCATGCTAACACACAGCTGAACGTGACTAAGGCAAGGGGGGAAAACCCTTACTTCTCAAATACACTAGATTACGAAACTAAGACTGAGAACAAGATACTAAACCAGAGCTTCCTTGAATTGATACGAGTCTTAGCTTGTGAAGGGCTATAAAACAATTAGTCTGGACCTGAAGAAATTTAACACACTATAAATCTGTTCTTTTATGTTCTACTAGTGACTGGAGAAATTATAAATGCCATAAATATAAATTAAGTGAGTATTCACTAGGCTATTACATATGTCAATATACAGTTGGTTTTTTTTATTTCCAACACTCAGAAAAGCATAAGCTTTCTTAACTTAGGCTGAAGCTGCGTTCCCCTCATAATGGCTTTTTCCCCCTCAATGTTAGTCTGGGCATCTGCCTAGAACATCTGATGAGTTTAAAATTCTAAGCATTTGGTAATATACTATACCTGCTATAAAGGAAGTGCTTACTTCATGTATTTTTTTGAATAAGTAACATTTATAAAAAGGTATCTTTTCAGGGAAAGAAGAGAGGTAAATATACTTCTAAAAAGACTCTTCGCACAATTTGCAGTCTAAATAAAAAATCATGTGCTTTAAGAATTATTTTCATGGCAGGAAGAGGCATAGTGATTTGATAAGAGGGAAAATCTGAGCCTGGAGCTAACCAAACCTAACTAGCTCATGCACCTACTAGCAATCCCATCTGATTCAATCTGTTTAGTCTCAGACTCTCGTTTTCCTCGTCTGTGAGATGGAGCAGAACCCATCCCTCCTTTGACGGAGGAGGCGATGTGTGTAAAGCAGCCAGCACAGGGCCTGGGAGAGAACAGAAGCTCCCTGTCACCATCTTCACCTCCATGATCGTCAGTATCAGCTGGAGATTTCCAAGAAAGGAAGCACTGCGCAAAATGTTAGAGCAAATTACAAAAAAATTTACTAGCAGTGATGGGGAAATGGCAGACAGGCAAAGAAAGGAAAAAAACCTTCAATAAGAATAATGATAAACTGTATGAAACCTGTTAAGTTTTCCATGCTTTTAAAGCAAAGGTTTCACTGTGTATAATGAATGCAGAGCAGAGGCTTGCGCACTTACTAGCTTTTCACTTAAGTACTTCCCTTATTTCATTTCAGATCTTTATCATCAGAGTGAATGTACTAAATGGATTAAACCTGAAGCACAAACATTAGCTTGATTCCAAATAAAAATCACTTCACAACCAAGGATCAACTACTATGGTTCAAATACGGTAATGGATTAAATAGTCATGAGGCATTTCATCATATTCCTTTGCCAATTCTCTTCTGCTTTCTCTCTTCCCTCTTTTCTTTCTCTGTTCTTTCTCTACTAGTCACACTTCAGGTTTCTGAAGGGAGCCTCTAATTTAATTTTCTTCTCTCCTACTACCTGCTTCATTTTTAGCTTTCTTTGCCTTGTTCTTCTGAGTTTTTCAGAGTCTCATGTTCTTTTTCCTATTTGACAGTTTTTTCTTCTCAAATGTCATGTAAATTCTGGGCTGGCCGGAACAAGATACCAAAGTCTCCTTGGAAGTTCTGTTGAATATTATGTAGGGATTCTGACTGGTGGGCATCACTGTACAGCAAGCCCCTCTGGTGGAAATGTCAGCTGTCAGTCCCTATGGCTGTCTTCTCTGGGGTGTTCAGATTCTTGCCCCACTTCCACCTGGCTGCCTGATGCTCTGGGCCTGGACACAGCAAAGAGCTGCACTTGGTGTGTAGACTTACCTAACCCTCCCGTTTTCCGTTTCATGCCTCATTCCCCCTCTTCTCTGGGACTCCTGTCCCCAGGCACAGAGCCTGACTGATGCTATTTCGGGATACTGCGCATGCCACTCCTTGCTGGGATGGGGGAAGGGTGGCGCCTGCCTGAGCCAGCTGGAGGAAGGGACCAGAGGCTGTTTCTACAGAGACATGCAAACAAAGTCCCTGTGCTGGGTCCCTCCCTAGACAGCATCAAGCACCTAGTCTGTCCAGAGCTAGCATGGGGGCAGGATATGGAAATGGCTAGCTTTCCAAGGGCCTCTTCTACTTGCTAAGTTATTTCCTCCTCCTCCATCCACTTCCCATCTTTTTACACTGTGAATTACAGAAATCTGCTCATTTCAGGGAATATGGTTTGAATGTTTCTTGTTCTCACTATCTGGGGGCAATTTGAGAAGATGAGGAGGAGGAATAGTCATTGGAAGGACTGATGCTGAATACTGAAGCTCCAACCCTTTGGCCACCTGATGCAAAGAGTTGACTCATTGGAAAGGACCCTGATGCTGGGAAAGACTGAACACAGGAGGAGAAGGAAGCAGCAGAGAATGAGATGGTTAGAGAGCACCACTAACTCAATGGACATGAATCTGAGCAAACTCTGGGAAACAGTGAAGGACAGAGGAGCCTGGCATGCTGCAGTCCAAGAGGTAGCAGAGAGTTGGACATGACAGCAACTGAGCAAGAAGAACAAAAAGGGAGGAAAGTCTTTATGCTGTCATTTTTATGGAATTTGTTGGTCCATTTTAGAATTTAGTGCTTCTTTCTGAAGGTAAACATTTCAGGAATCCTTACTCCCTCTAATAGGGGCCTCCCAGGTGGTGCAGTGTTAAAAGAATCTGCCTGCCAATGCAGGAGACCCAGGAGATGGGGAAGGGTTGGGAAGATCCCCTAGAGAAGGAAATGGCAAACTACTCCAGTATTCTTGCCTGGAAAATCCCATGGACAGAGGACCCTAGCAGGCTACAGTCTGTGGGGTTGCAAAGACTTAGACACAACTGAGCAAAACTCCCTCTAACAGAAGACTAATAAACTGCTGGCAGAGCAAGAGATAACCAATTTTAATCTCTTATTTCAACAAAAATCCCTCATGCTAAATACCACAACAGCTGAATGTCAGATCTTTCCCTGTATACTGCTAGCCCTTCAAACTGTATGTTTGCGATTTTACATTAACAAATGTCAAGAGTGTGTGCATGATATACCCTAAAATACAACATTCTCTGTCACGTGACTTACCCCCAGGAGCCTTTCATTCAACAAAGTTCTGAGGCATTTTCCAATTTAGCAACCAAACTTATAAATTTGTAAAAAACACATGACTTTTTATAGCTTCTTAGTGGTGATAAAAGCATTACAGAGGATCCTCATACTATATCTGGCTTGTATCACACTTTCTTATTGGACATTCACAATGCTATCCCTACCATACTGCCTACAGAAGAAACCTGCCCTTCCCAAGCAAAAAAAAAACATATTTAACAAATATTTCTACTTTAATGTAAACAGTCTCTTCTGAGGTCAGCTGGAAACTCCTACTAATTTTTGTCCCTTTCCTCACTAATGTCCACTAACACACTGAGGGCATACAGATTCTCCCAGTTTTAACTATACCCACTATGATAACAGATTCTAACATTCTCTATTTTTTATCTTCAAGCTCCATCCAGTCCCTAATTACTGTCACCAGAGTATTTCCATTTGGATGTTTCTCCATCATTCAAAGTCCATACTAAATATTTCACTCTATCAAATCAGCTTTTCTAGATACTCGGTTTCTTTCCTTGAAGCAACCCTATTTGACATCTCTGTCTTCCCTTCGGTTCCCACACGTCCAATCACCAAGTCCCAGTGCTTTTCCTTCTGATGTTCTTCACTCCCCCTCTTTCCCCCGATGCTGTTATCCTAATTCAGGCTTGTGTTAGCAACAGTAGTTTAAAAACCACTTAACCCATCTCGTTGCATCAAACTCTATCAATGCAAAAAAACTTCTTTCACCTTCTATCTCCTCTCTAGATGCTCTCTAATCTCTTACTTCTCATTTTCCAAAAATCAACAAGAAAAAAATCACTTGTCAACATATTACACCCTAACTCCTGCCCTTTCACTTTTCAATCTCTCACC
Source organism: Madoqua kirkii (assembly GCA_006408675.1). NCBI lineage: Eukaryota > Metazoa > Chordata > Mammalia > Artiodactyla > Bovidae > Madoqua > Madoqua kirkii. Next base: position 18,388 of record SJYC01071864.1, read on the forward strand.
ACTCTCTCTACTTCATTCAGTGTTCAGATCCCACCATACACCACGTTCTTCTCCCCTGCACCCCTCTGTCCAGGGGTCCTCCCACCTTTTCTCCCCAGTGATAAAGGATGATCACGTTAGTAGTGTGGCTCCCTTGACTCCCAAGATCTCTGAAAAAGAATCTGAAGCTCTTCTTCTGTGACTCTATTAAAAGATTCAGTTCAGTTCAGTTGCTCAGTT
>SJYC01071865.1:0-33110 GCA_006408675.1 Madoqua kirkii
AGTTTATTGTGATCCACACAGTCAAAGGCTTTGGCATAGACAATAAAGCAGAAATAGATGTTTTTCTCGAACTCTCTTGCTTTTTCCATGATCCAGCAGATGTTGGCAATTTGATCTCTGTTCCTCTGCCTTTTCTAAAACCAGCTTGAACATCAGGGAGTTCACGGTTCATGTATTGCTGAAGCATGGCTTGGAGAATTTTGAGCATTACTTTACTAGTATGTGAGATGACTGCAATTGTGTGGTAGTTTGAGCATTCTTTGGCAGTGCCTTTCTTTGGAACTAGAATGAAAACTGACCTTTTCCAGTCCTGTGGCCACTGCTGAGTCTTCCAAATTCACTGGCATATTGAGTGCAGCACTTTCACAGCATCATCTTTCAGGATTTGAAACAGCTCAACTGGAATTCCATCATCTCCACTAGCTTTGTTCATAGTGATGCTTCCTAAGGCCCACTTGACTTCACATTCCAAGATGTCTGGCTCTAGATCAGTGATCACATCATCATGATTATCTGGGTCATGAAGATCTTTTTTTGTACAGTTCTTCTGTGTATTCTTGCCACCTCTTCTTAATATCTTCTGCTTTTGTTAGGTCCATACCATTTCTGTCCTTTATCGAGCCCATCTTTGCATGAAATGTTCCCTTGGCATCTCTAATTTTCTTAAAGAGATCTCTAGTCTTTCCCATTCTGTTCTTTTCCTCTATCTCCTTGCGCTGATCACTGAGGAAGGCTTTCTTATCTCTTCTTGCTATTCTTTGGAACTCTGCATTCAGATTGCCACCCCTTTATCTACTGCCTGTGATAAATGCAATAATTTCCTGGCCCTCTACCTGATTTGGGGCTCCAAAATCACTGCAAATGATGACTGCAACCATGAAATGAAAAGATGCTTGCTCCTTGGAAGAAAAGTTGTGACCAACCTAGACAGCATATTAAAAAGAAGAGACATTACTCTGCCAACAAAGGTCCATCTAGTCAAAGTTATGGTTTTTCCAGTAATCATGTATGGATGTGAGAGTTGGAGTATAAAGAAAGCTGAGCACTGAAGAACTGATGCTTTAGAACTGTGGTATTGGGGACTCTTGAGAGTCCCTTGGACTGCACGGAGACCCAACAAGACCATCCTAAAGGACTGATGGTGAAGCTGAAACTCCAATACTTTGACCAACTGATGTGAAGAACTGACTCATTGGAAAAGACTGATGCTGGGAAAGACTGAAGGTGGCAAGAGAAGGAGATGACAGAAGGTAAGATGGCTGGATGGCATCACTGACTCAATGGACATGAGTTTGAGTGAACTCCAGGAGTTGGTGATGGACAGGGAGGTCTGGTATGCTGCAGTCCATGGGGTCACAAACAGTTGAACACGACTGAGTGACTGAACTGAACTGAACTGAACTGTACCTGTGAGATTGAGGCCTGGGAGATTCTTAAGGGCAACAACTGCTTATTACTCTCACAGCCCTAGTACCAAGCAAAGTGCGTATATACTAGACCTTCATTAAATGTTTACTGAGCACTTAATCAAATACCCTAAACTACCTTGCTCCCAAGCAGTGAACTTCTCATTTCCCATAAGCTGTAAACTAAATCCTTTCCATTATTTAAGCACTGAACATCAAATAATAATAAAATTAATCTCTCTGGATGTGATCACTGTAAATGCCTAGATAATGATTACACATGGGCAGAGTGGGAGGAGGTTGTGACTGGGATGGGACAAGGAAGAGGCTTCAGGGGTTGGGGAGCAGTTTTACTTCTTCACCAGATGGTAGTTTCAAGGCAATCTGCCTTAGAATAATTCATTAACCCACAGGACTAAGTCGTGGGCCTTCTGTACTGCTTTCTCTTGCGATATGATGTAATTATATTAGTCTAATTTAAATTACTAATATATAAAATACGGCTACTCACCAAAACAGAACTCAGCCTTTGGCCTTAGTTTAGTTGCATCGCTAACCTAACAAGAGAGAGAAATGAATCACTCACTTCTTCATATGCTATTATAATCAACCTTAAACACTGTGAACTTCCATGTGTACGATTTCCCAGTACTTACACACATTTAGCACAGAGATCTAAAGTTAAACTTTAAGGAAAATGAAAAAAGAACTATAAATCAATAGAACATGGGTCCCAAATGTAAGATGCACAAAAACAAATGATACTTCCATGCTCTCTTTTAAAAAAATTGTTTTTTCTTCAAAGGAAGTATGAAGAAACCAAAAATAAACCAGCAAGTTTCAAGTCACACATACAAACATTTTTGGTTTCATGTTATTTTCAAAATACCCTCAAGGAATACTCCAAAGAAACCATGAATTCTTCCCAAATTGCATATTTCTAAATTATCTGCATGAGGAAATGGTTGGGTAAGGGCCAGACTGTATATTTAATAAAGTCCAAAAATCCGGAAGACACTAATTTGCAATGAGGAGACCAATGGCACTGGATCCTCACTTGCACATTAAAATACCCTGGGATAAGGGACCCCCTTCACTACATGTATGCAGCAGAGGGCCCCATCTGGAAAGTGAGATCCGCTGCGCCCGGCTGCTGCCAGCCCTGCAGATGAAGGAGCTCACATGGAAGCCCATGCATGGCTGTTGGCCGTGCTGCTGCCCAGTGTCAGGACTTGGAGCATCTGTTCTGCACCTTCAGAAGGAGTCCTAAGTTTAGGTTTCCTGACTGATCCCAACTACAAATTCAGAGCACTGAATCACAATGAAATTTGTTCCAGGGATAAATTTTGAGGGAAAAGTGGCAAGTCTAAGGTGGAATACAAGTGTACAATTCAAACTTCAGTACGCTGCGGGGCAGAGGTGAAACTTCACTACACAGAGGTTACATTTAAAAAAGGAGCAATGAAGGAGGGGAAAGCAGTGGCCAGTCAGTCTGCCTGTTTTACTGAATTAATATCTTAATCCTTAAAAAGACTTCCCATTTTAAAAAAGACCAGGCAATAGGCAATTGAAAAGATACAGGCACATGGGCAATTTCTACCTCAACTGCCTGTTTCAATAATACAGGCCTTTCCACATCACTTCACTAAGAGTCAAAAATCCCCGGCAGCATGTTTACACTGCAGTATATGTATACTGTAGGCAATCAAGTAAACTGATGAGGGGGTAGAGTGTTGGGGGGCATCTACCATTTATTCTACAATGGAATCCTACACTTCCTAACAAAAGTCTCTATAGAATTTAAGTTGCAACCCACCCTGAAGTATTACCAAATGTCTCAAATTTATAGGAACACTTGAAGTATACTTAAACAAAATTTGTCTTCTGCAAATTTACATAATAACAATTTTAAAGTAAAATGGTTCCCTTCAAATATGTAATTTTTGTTGACCAAGGACTATTTTATTTTTTGGTCAATGAGAATGAATAGCTCTGTTATGATACTGATAACAAAGCTTTTTATTTATCAAAAATATCTTTTTCTTTTAAACAGAAGCATACTTATAAATTGGACCTCTGATGAAGACCTTTGCTAGTAAACCCCAATATGTGCATAATAGTATTTATATGCATATTATTTAATCATATCTCAAGTCATCACCAAGCTTATTACTTTCTGCAAAACAAAACTATTAATAGCTCCTCAGCATCTCTCAATCTCAGTGCCCAAAACACTAATAAAAGATAGTAAGAGGGAAAAACAACCTAATACAAAATCTAAATTTTTGAAAAGAAAAATAATAGTATTACAAAAATTTCTGAAAAGTCAGCAAACATGAAAAGAAATTAGTAGAGACAAAGTCAAATGAGGGAAAAATCAACTTTCATCATGAAGATAGTTCATATTCTCCTCAAACTAAGACATAAAGAAACAAAAAGTCAAAGGTAGTGAGATTAAAAATTAGTTTAAATAAACAGAGATTTAGAAAAATCTTCACCAGATTTCCCGAAGACAGAACCTATTAACAGATCAATCTCCACTTCTGACATTCATATGCCTAATCATAAAAGCTAATGTTAACTTCCCAATTTGCTACATTCTATCATTTAACTCTGTATTCTTTCTAAATTTGATAAAATGTCCTAATTTTACAAAAGAACTTCCTAAACATGGTAATTAGGTACTGTTTTCACTGTGAAATGAACCACAACATCATCTTAAATGACAAAGAGAGGAGCTGCTCCTTTCATTCATACTCTCATTTCAAGGGATCCTCATTCAAGCGGGGATGTAAGGAAGTGCAGAGAGACTACCTTTGAAATGTAGGTAAGTTTAATGGCACCAACACGTGATGATCCAGAAGGTAGGTTCTATAAACAAATTATTAACATAGAATTAATATTCAACATTACAATTTTTTTTTCACATAAAATGTCCTATACACTAAAAAAAAAAGTTAAGAAATCAGATGTTTATATGTTACACTTTACAAATTAACTTTTCAGTTCAAGTATTTACTAGGTTGAAATCAAGTAGACAACACGGATAACAACACTGAACTCTTTCTGTTCCACCACAACACATTCTGTTACAGCTTAAGGCTATTTTGTTATCATTATATCCAAACTTTTTCATGAGTTTAACAAACCATAAACAAGATTAGACTGTTTCAGAAAGCAATGGGGAAAAAATATTTAGACATAAAACAAATATAAGGTAGAAATTTCAAAAGAGTACATATATTACTTTGTTTTATTAAAATTATTAAATCGCCTATATTGCTTTAAAAAGACTGGATTTTCCCCCATTTAAATTATGTTAGTATTTATTACACCATTACTAATCTACATTGATACCATTTTTCAAGAAAATTATTGACACTTTAAAAACAGGGAATATATATATTGGTACATTCATAAAAAATGTAATTATTCTTCCCTTTTCAAATTTGGGATATGGTATGTGTCTTAAAAGAAGGAGAATCATTTCTGGCTGAGGCTATCAGAAAAGACTCAGTGGAAGAATGAAAAGCATTGAAGCTGGACTTTATAAGAAAAAGATCGAAACACAAAGAACAGGAGAGCGAATATTCCAGAGAGAAAAACAGATGAGCTTCACCGAGTGGGTGAGGATGTTCTGTACTGAAACTCCTGAGCTGTAAAATGGGGTCACACAGGGTTGAAGTAGGAAACAGTGGTTTAGGAACTTAAACTAACAACCTAATCATAGAGGACCTAAAGAAGAAACAAAGTAGCAAGGAATTTATACTGTTAAGACTTGGAAGGAATTCCCTAGCCATGCAGTGTTTAGGTCTCAGTCCTTTCAGGGTGGTAGCTGGGTATCAGTCCCTGGTCAGGAAACTAGGATCCTGCAAGCAGCCAAAAAAAAAAATAATAACACACACACACACACATATATATATATGTATGTATGTATGTATGTATGTATGTATGTATATAAAATTGAAACCATTAAAGAAGGCTTGTAAGCAGTTCTGTAACCAAAACTGTGCTTTAATTAACCTGTACTGGACTATAATAATCAGGGAAGATGGAGATGGGAAAACCAGATAGAAAAATCTGTGAAAAAGTAATAAACATAAAGACTGATAGATGATTTCAAAAGTAAAAGTAAAACAATCCTGATTTTGAAAGCTTCCTCCACTATAGATTAAGGATCAATTTTTAACTTCCTTTATAATAATGTACATCAAAGAAAAAAAAACTATGGGGTTTATTCTCGTGAATGATTAGGAGGTACCTGTCTTAAACCTCTGTAAGCTTAGTGGAAACAGTTAATGATACGGAAGCCTAGACATTTAAAAGACGGGATTCTCAAACACAAACTGATTATTGTTTACAGGGACAAGTCTTTTCAAAACTGTCACTTCTATGCAGAGTAAAACTGCGTTATGTTTTGCTTTAAACTCCAGACTGTATATTGATATAAGCTGCTAAATTTATATCATAAATATATATATAAAATTATAACTTTTAATGTGTATCTTTAAATGGTTGTCCTTATACAAAATGTTTAAAGGGTTTTTTCTTTTCAATTTGGATAAGGAAATGAAATGTTAAAATGTCTTCAAGCTCTTCTAACCACTATCAAAGAGTTTTTTTTCCCAAATACTGCTATTCCACAATTTGAAATCATTATTTTTCTTTTAAGTCCTCCATAATTCTATCATTTGAACTAGCTGAATACAGCTCTAATCCCATGGGTGAGAAAACGAAATGAGCAACTATGTCCTGACTGTACGACATACTCATAGATTAGTGACACGGTACAATGAAATATAAGTACTTGGCAGACAAAGGATATTCAAAATATCTGGTTTCTACAAAGTGGTATGATTGCTGCCAATTTCAATCAGAAAAGAAGTGGGTTTCAAATCTGTTACTTGACAATGAACAAGAAATAATAAACTAGTATGACATGTAAGATAAAAAAAGAAACAAACTGTTTATTCTTATGAGTTCCTCACCCATTTTTCAAAAATCCTCTTTCAGGTTTTTTCAAATTCACTTTCTAATAAAGCTACTTAATTAATTCTCCACCATTTCTCACACCACCAACAAAACACAGAAAGCCTCAAACTGATTCCCTAGTAATACTCTAGAACGGATTTTTAAACCAATGGTTAATGTAAAGAAAGCAGTTATCAGAGAAAGAATGGCTCCCTAAGGACAGGCTATTAAAATCAGTAAAACAGTGTTATAGCATGTAACATATGCAACCAGGCTGAATCATATGAAATCGCCATTTTTTTTTAGTACATCAAAATGGTAGTAAAATGGCCATTTCATGTGGTTCAACGACAATAACCTTAGCAAGACATTTTACTAAAGTTTTCATGAAGAGGTATGTCTTAATACATTTCAAAGTGACACAAAGCTGGGCTAATACACTGGATGACAACGCAGATTGTAAAAGATTCTTATTAGTTGGAATGAAGAGATAAAATTATTAAGAACAAACAATAAAAAGACATTTAAAATCCTGCACTCCATTCAAAAATACATGGGCTAATTAATTACACCACAGAAATCTGGCTTTAAAAAAAGAGTTCATGTGAAAAAGATCTAGCTAAGTACACACTTTAACATATACCCTCCCTGCTACAGCCAAAGCCCACTGTTTTCCAGGTACGCCACAGGGTTCCTTACTTTGATTTCCTGCCCCACGCTGTTGGGTGAGCACTGAATACCCATTTCTTCACATCCTGGCCAAAATCATACTCTTTCTTCCGTGTCAATTTCAAATGTTACTACCACTTCTGGAAAGACTTCCACACAGCTACAATCACAACTTTCCTCTGAAATCCAAGTTTATGGTTCCTTTGGTGTAATACACATATTCTATTTTGTTGTTTTCCTTTAGTTCTGTTTAAGTGGAAAGTACTGACAAAAGGTGAAATTCTAAGGAAAAGAACCTATTATATAAAGACAAAGGAGCAATCAAGCAGTTGTAAATAACATTCAGGAGAAACTGTACAAGAGTCAACAGATCTTATGAAAGAGACAAATCAAGGGAAGCTCATAGGTAGAACTGAGCGAGCGATGGCTTGTGTGGGGAGGAAAATCAGAAACTGGTATCTAGTAAACTGTAATCAGAGGGAGTCAAGAGGGGCCAAGTTACTCCCCACCTTGGAAACGTGGAGTGGGATTGTGCTACAGATTAAGAGATGGGCAATAAAAAAGGAGGAACTGGATTCATGTTTTTAAAAAAAAGGGGAAAAAAGGTAAACATGAACTTTGGATTTCTGCTGACTTGCTCCTTCTCCCAATGACTCTGGTCAAGTAAATAAAGGTATTAATCACGTGGCTGCACAGACAGGTTACTATCACCCAAGGAAGTTGGTCATACTCAGAGATAAGGGAGTAAAACAGGGTATCAAGAAATTCAATAAGGACAAGGGTAGAGAAGACACAGTTCCTAGCAAAAAAAGCCTCATACAAGGTCAGCAGTCAAATAATGTAAACTGAATTAAAATACAAATAATCCTCCAAAATTTGAAAGGCTGCATGTGGATACAGGACCAAATGTATAGAGAATCAGAGGGTAAAAGTAGATCAATAAATAGAAGATACAAAGAACTAGATTTTGGCATACAAAACAATAATTAAAGCTGTCTCAAATATAATAAATACCTTTTAGTAATGTGTAGTTCAAATAACATAGTGAACATCAGGGATAAATGGGTCTCTTGCATTAAGGAGGAGACCGAATTAATACTAAGGATTAAGATCCCTTACAACTCAAAAAAATTAGTTTGAAGTTTATAATTTTTTTTTAATTGTCAGTAGAAGTTGTCAGTAATATCTGGTATAGTAAATGATAAATGGATAAACTTCAAATGGCTGATGATAAACTTTCATTCACATTGTGTGAGCTTGCGTACATTATAAACCCCTAGAGGCCTTGATTACCACCTTATTACCTTTCACGTAAGAGAATTTTTTTTAAAAACCTATCACTATCAAGCTCCAATTCACCATCTCTCCTTGGTCTGTCCTCATTAGAAGAATGATGAGGGGATGTTTGCTTCCAGACTGGACTTGCTTTTCACAAAGTCCTGCTGGGATTACTCAGAACCCCGCGGCCTTTAAGGGTACTATCAACTTACTACTTCTTCAGTTATCAAGTATTTATCCTATTCTCTTTTCTTTGATTTTTTTTAACTGAAGTATAGTTGATCTACAATGCTGTGTTAATTTCTGCTGCATATATATACACATATATATACATGTGTGCAGAAAATGAACATATTATCTGCATGAATGAAGAAAATAAAAGAAAATGAATTCATTTTTATATTCTTTTCCATTATGGTTTACCTGAAAGTATTAAATATAGTCCCCCACAACTCAAATTCTATATGAACAAATATAAATGTTACTAGCAATATGCATTTTGCCTAATCTAAAGTCAGTATTGAAGAAAACAAGAATACCACACTCGTTGGGGCTCTGGTTCCTTCTCTGGGAAACAGAGCAGAACCTTCTACCAGTCCCTGCTTTCCTCAGCTTTTCATTCCTCACCTGTAGAGGTTACCCCTAGATCAGATCAGCTTTGAAGTTTGCTAGGGACTCATCTCTTGCTTTGCACATACTTCCTTGCAATATACATCTCAATTTGAATTAAGAGTTTCATGGGTAAGGAAAATTTAAAACTACTCAACAGACAATCTCCAGGCCAAGGCCTCTCACAGATCATAAAAATGGGATTCTAATTTTTAATAGATGACATCTGCTCCCCAATAATTTGTAAGGTAACAAAAAAAACAAATTCACAAATGGCTGTCACTCAAATCTGACACTAAAAGATGAAAGGACTATACAAGCACAACAGTGTCAACTTGGTTAAGCAGCTTATTTACCATAAGATAGTATTCCTGCCTAGAAAACCGCATGGGCAGAGGAGCCTGGTAGGATGCAGTCCCTGGGGTTCCGAAGAGTCAGACTAAGCAACTTCACTTTCACTTTTCACTTTCATGAATTGGAAAAGGAAATGGCAACCCACTCCAGGGTTCTTGCCTGGAGAATCCCAGGGACGGAGGAGCCTGCTAGGCTGCCATCTATGGGGTCGCACAGAGTCGGACACAACTAAAATGACTTAGCAGAACAGCAGTAGTCTCTATCTTAGAGACAGCATCTTAAATCTAAATAATCCAAAAACTTTCTACCAGAGTTTGAGTTGTTTCTCCCAAGAAAGGAAAAACAAACAGATGCCTAAATTTTTATCAAATAAACTGAGCTTCATCTTCTGAACTTTAACACAGTAGGATTTGGGGGTACAGGGCAAGGAGAATAGTAGAAATAAGTAGTCAGTAGAAATAAATTTAAACATATGTTGTTTAGGAAAACAAATCCTAACATCTGAATAGTATATCAAAATTTTAATAATTAATAATTAAAATTCATATGCTTTTGAAGCAGGACCTTTTGGATTTTACAAACCTGTGGATTATCCATGTACCATACAAAACTATCTTCTCTAGTATCCAGTATGAAGTACCTCCGAAGAAACTTCCCACTGTTTTCATTTTCTTCAATGTCTAGAAAACCACAAATGCGATTCTGACGATCCACATAAGGCATTTCTGGGCTTGAACATTACACTGTAAAAAAAAAATTAGCAGTAAGTACTTCTCAATGGACTTCAAGCACAAAATATGCTATGGTACAGTTTATTCAACAAAGAGCCTACTTTTCAGCATTAGTTGGGAGCTGATTAATGTGAATACATAAAAGCAAGGGCAAAAATCACCTGCAATTAAGTTCACTGTGAGTGATTACTATATGCAACTGTACACTGATGGGGACAAAGGAGAGCTATTTATCTCAGCTGAATAATTTACTTTTTTCCCCAAGAGTAGGCACCATCATCCCCTCTTCATGTTAACAGATAAGAAATTTAACATTGAGTAGGAAAAGTGACGTTCCAAAATTCGTAAACTAGTAGGTAATGAAACAAAACATGAACCAAGATTCTTGGGACTCTAGAGCTTATATCTTAACCTTCCCATCTAAAACCCTTAGAATTATTAAACAAAAATGAATCAGAATAAAGTAAGCTAACATGGTAAAAAGAGAGAGACGCAGTGATTTAGATAGGCATGTATCAGAGCATATTCTAACTGAATTTTAGCCATGAGTTTAATGAAGAACTAGTTACATAAACAATTAAATCTGTCACAAGATGTTGATACTGGCTCTAGAAGGACCAGAGTAAAAATAGATCATAAAAATGGGATTCTTGGTTAAGCAGCTTATTTACCAGAGTTACTATGAGTTAGTATGAGTTACTATTGAGTTACTATGCTTAGTAACTCAGTCATGTCTGACTTTTTGCAATACCATGGACTGCAGCCCACCAGGCTCCTTTGTCCATGGGGATTCTCCAGGCAAGAATACTGGAATGGGTTGCCATGCCCTTCTCCAGGGGTTCTTCCCAACCCAGGGATTAAATACAGGTCTGCCGGATTGCAGGTGGATTCTTTACTGTCTGAGTCACCAGTAAAGCAAGTATTATGTGCCTCCTAACAGAAGACACAACATCAGCAATGAAGTGCATATAACCAAAAAAAAAAAAAAAAGTTTTATCTCAACCTGATCAAGTCTTTAGATTTCTGTAAAGTCAACTCATAATGCATAGGAAACAAGACCACAGAGGAACATATCAAACTGCACCACAGTTATTCAATCAGCAAAAGTAGGAAACATTAGGACCAAAAGTCCATTTTATTCAGCAAATAAATTATTATAGGAAAAAGAGAGGAGAGAGAAGCTACAGATGAAAAGGAACTTCAGAGGCATATCATATTTTGATTCTGAAGGACTGAAATTTTTGTTGTGTTGATTAAAGTTAAAAACCATAACTTGGGTAAAAGGCAGTGTTTCCATCCATTTTTCTCTAGAACTATGTGATTCCCTCCTGTTGTGATGCAAATCTCTAGATTGTTCTTACTCTGGTCCTTCTAGAGCCAGTATCAACATCTTGTGACAGATTTAATTGTTTATGTGTTGGGGGCCAGCATGAGGAACTCCGCCCATGGCAAAGGTCATGAGGAAAGGGGCTTCGGCATACGCAAAGGCGTGACCAAGTCTCAGGAAATTCCCCTGCTCCCGAACATCTAACCCCAAAACCAGAGTCTGTCCTGTACTCTCACCTACGGGGGGCTCTCCCCCATAACCGTTTCTCTCTGAGAAGGAGTAAACGTGCAGCTCCAAGGCAGTAAAAATTCCTGGGCGTGACTAGAGTGTTTCAACTTACGGGACTCCTCTGAAGGTTATCTAGCCTGCCTGTGTAGGTTCCTCGGGCCACAACAGCCCTCCAACCATGAGAGGCACGAGATGTTTTGACTTACTGAAGGCAAATTCTTGTGGAAAGTTAGAAATTATTAGTATAATGGGTTGGATGGGAATTATATTGATAAAGGGTTTCTTCAATTGTGTCAATAATTGCCGCTAATTCCCTGCCCTAGGTGGGACAAGGGTGTCTCAGGTTAAACCTCTCTGTGGACACATGATTGCTTACTACCTCTCAACCACAAACAGCACAGAGAGTTTTGGAGTATTCTGAGAATCTTAATTAACATAGGACTTTTTCTTGTTGTTGAGTCAATGATTGCTGCCAGGCCTCCATATCCTTTAGGTATCTGGGAATATATTAATCAATGTATTTGGAATATAGAAAAGGAAATATAGTGGTTTTTGATGTTAGCAATATTAGACTTTTTGAGTTAATGAATTTTCTCTCTTGTAATAGATCACTGTACTTTGTTATAAATCACTGTGTCCTTGCTATGCAAAAATGTAACTTTGTCACTATCTTAAGACTGAGTAGATCTTAAGAGGAACATTGGTGAAAGGATTTTCATTTGTTGGACTGATGTTTGTTGCTAAAATCTTCATATTCCCTGCCCTTATAATGAATATAATTATTAACATATAGGAGAAATAAGTCTTAACCTTTAAGTATATAGGAGAAATAAGTATTAACATATAGGAGAAATGTCTTAACCTTTAAGTATATAGGACAAATAAGTATTAACATATAGGAGAAATAAGTCTTAACCTTTAAGTATATAGGAGAAATAAGTATTAACCTGTAGGAGAAATAAGTATTAACCTTTAAGATTAATCATGTTAATCTTGGGTTAAATAAATTCCTTTCTTGATTGTAACTCACTTCACCCTCACCCTATAGGAATGCAACTTTATTTGGAGGGTGGTGCTTGGTTTAAGGAAAAACACCCTTGGAAAAAATAAGATTTTTGGTTATCAGAAGGAAAGAGTTGTAAATGTCAGCAGGCAGAAATGGCTTGAAGATGATGTAAAACCCCTAAAACTTTCTTTATGTAAAGCACCTGATTTTGATAAGGTCAGGACTGCTGACCCCCGCGTGACTCTGTATTCATCCCTATATGTAACAAAGGGTATATGAAGGTGAAGGTGAAGGTGAAGTCGCTCAGTCGTGTCCGACTCTTTGCGACCCCGTGGACTGTAACCTACTAGGCTTCTCTGTCCATGGGATTCTCCAGGCAAGAATACTGGAGTGGATTGCCATTTCCTTCTCCAGTGGATCTTCCCGACCCAGGGATCGAACCTGGGTCTCCCTGCATTGGAGGCAGACGCTTTAACCTCTGAGCCACCAGGGACACCCCTAAAGGGTATATAAGCAAACCCAAAAAATAAAGAAATCGGATCAGTTCCGGAAAAACTGATTCCCTCATGTCGTTCCTTTCTGCTCCCCAGTTTTCTGGCTGAATTCCCATCTGGAGCGTGGGTGCTCACCATGCATATGGTGCAAATTCCTCGTCTGGAATTTTATTGGTACCCCACATAAGCCACGTTCTTCGGCCCCTTTCTCTCTCTCTTACTATTTTCTGGTTGAATTCCCATCTGGTGCATAGGACCCACCAAGCCTACTAATTCTGCCTGGGCTTCTAAGATCGGACCAGGGGGGCCTCAGTGCCTCCTCTCCTTCGGGAGAACGGGAAGACACCTGCGGCCTACGTAGGTGGTGATTGGCACCCTGTGTTAACCAAGTTATTCGGCCTCTTTTTCTCTGCTAAACTCCTAGTCCCTCTCTATCTGTAGTTAGATAGTTTTTCCTAGGACGCCGACTCCGTCCCCACCTTCGAATCACCCTGGATCCACCGGGGCGGGACCCCGGCATTTATGTAACTAGTTCTTCATTAAAACTAGTTCTTCATTAAACTCATGGCTAAAATTCAGTTAAAATATGCCCTGATACACTGCCTATCTAAATCACTTATCTGTATGCAGCTAGAGAAATGGTGAAACACAACAAAATTTTTTAAACAAAATTATCCATTAAGTTTGTATACATGTATTATCATAAATCTGACACTTGGAGATAATTTTTTAATAAACTTACCCAAAGTTTTTAAAAGCTTCTAAAATGTAACCAAAACTTGAAAAATCAATACACTATGCTAACACATATTAACAAGTAAAAACTATCAACTTGTGTGGTATACTACTATGAAGAAAAACACAGGCCAAAGGAACAGAATTAAGAGTCCAGAGACAAACTACAAAATACATTTGTGGCTGATTTTCAACAACGGTGTCAATACCATTCAATGGGAAAGAAAAGCCTCTTTAACAAACAGGGCTGGGACAACTGGCTATTCATATGAAACTGTTATATTTTTTACTCTCTGTCATGTCAGACTCTTTGTAACTCCTCCTCTGTCTCCAGACAAGAATACTGGAGAGCGTTGCTATGCCCTCCTCCAGGGGATCTTCCCAACCCAGGGACAGAAGCCAGGCCTCCTGCATTGCCGGCAGATTCTTTACCACCCAAGCCACCAGGGAAGCTCTGTTCATATGCTTTAGAATTAAACTGGACCCCTATCTTATAGGGCTTCCCTGAGACTCAATTGGTAAAGAATCTGCCTGCAGATGGTGGACACATGTCCACCCATGGCTGATTCATGTCAATGTATGGCAAAACCCACCACAATACTGTAAAGTAACTCAGCTCAGTTCAATCACTGTTGTGTCCAACTCTTTGTGACCCATGAACTGCAGCATGCCTCAAGGGCTTCCCTGGTGGCTCAGAGGTTCATGCGTCTGCCTCTAATATGGGAGACCTGGGTTTGATCCCTGGGTCAGGAAGACTCCCTAGAGAAGGAAATGGCAACCCACTCGAGTATTCTTGTCTGGAGAATCCCATGGACAGAGGAGCCTGGTGGGCTACAGTCCATGGGGTCGCAGAGAGTCGGACACGACTGAGCGACTTTTAACTTTTTAGGCCTCCCTGTCCATCACCAACTCTCGGAGTTTACTCAAACTCATGTCCATTAAGTCAGTGATGCCATCCAGCCATCTTATCCTCTGTCATCCCCTTCTCCTCCTGCCCCCAATCCCTCCCACCATCAGTCTTTTCCAATGAGTCAACTCTTCGCATGAGGTGGCCAAAGTATTGGAATTTCAGCTTCAGCATCAGTCCTTCCAAAGAAATCCCAGGGCTGATCTCCTTCAGAATGGACTGGGTGGATCTCCTTGCAGTCCAAGGGACTCTCAAGAGTCTTCCCCAACACCACAGTTCAAAAGCATCAATTCTTAGGTGCTCAGCTTTCTTCACAGTCCAACTCTCACATCCATACGTGATCACTGGAAAAACCACAGCCTTGACTAGATGGACCTTCGTCGGCACAGTAATATCTCTGCTTTTCAATATGCTGTCTAGGTTGGTCATAACTTTCATTCCAAGGAGTAAGCATCTTTTAATTTCATGGCTGCAGTCACCATCTACAGTGATTCTGGAGACCCAAAAAATAAAGTCTGACACTGTTTCCACTGTTTCCCCATCTATTTCCCATGAAGTGATGGGACCAGATGCCATGATCTTCGTTTTCTGAATGTTGAGCTTTAAGCCAACTTTTTCACTCTCCTCTTTCACTTTCATCAAGTGGCTTTTTAAGTAATTAGCCTCCAATTAAAATAAATTAATTAAAAAAGAAAAAAGAATCTGCCTGCAATGCAGGAGACCCCAGTTAGATCCCTGGGTTGGGAAGATCTGCTGGAGAAAGGGACAGGCTACCTGCTCCAGTATTCTTGGGTTCCCTTGTGGCTCAGCTGGTAAAGAATCTGCCTGCAATGAGGGAGACCTGGGTTTGATCCCTGGATTGGGAAGATCCCCTGGAGAAGGGAAAGGTTACCCACTGCAGTATTCTCGCCTGGAGAATTCCATGAATTGTATAGTCCATGGAGTCACCAAGAGTCAGATATGACTGAGCGACTTTTACTTTCACATCTTACACCATATACAAAAAAATAACTCAAAATGAATTAATCAAAATATAACAGCTAAAACTACAAAACTTTAGGAAAACAGAAGAAAATCCGTGACCTTGGATTTGGCAATGAATTCTTAGATATGACACTGAAAGCACAAGCAACAACATAAAAAATAAGACAAACTGGACTTCACAAAAATTAAAAAAAATTTTGCATCAAAGGACATCAGGAAAATGAAACAAAACCCTATAGAATTGGAGGAAATATTTGAAGTCACAGTCTAATATCCAGAACATACCAAAAAAACTCTTAAACTCGAGAGTACAAAAGTACAAATCCAGTTTAAAAATGGACAAAGGACTTAAAAAGACATTTCTCTCAAAGAAGAGAAGCAAATGGCCAACCAGAACACAAAAAGATGCTCGAATTATCTGTCACGAGGGAAACGTAAATCAAAAGCAAATTGAGCTACCACTTCACACCCACTAGAATGGATATAATTAAGAGAGAAAAACAATAAGTATCGGCAAGGAAGTAGAGAAATTGGAACCCACCTACATTGCTGGTGGGAATGTAAATGGCACAACAGCTACATAAAACAGTTTGGTGGTTCTTCCAAAGTTAAACACAGAATTACCATGTGACTCAGCATCTCCACTCCCAGGTATATATCCAAAAGAATTAAAACACTTATACATGAACTTATGCTTACACTTATACCCAACTTATACTCACTTATACATGAATGTTGACAGCAATACTAACCACAAGAGCCAAAAAGTGTGAACAACCCATGCCCATCAACATGTATAATACAATGGAATATCATCCAGACACAGAAAGGAATGAGTATCAATACTTTCAGTCAAATCCCAAGATATTTTATAAAAACTGATGAGGTGATTCTATTCCGTAAGTTGAACTGCAAAGACCTAGAAAAGCTAAATCTGTTTTCCAAAGAACAGACTTATACAACTTGATTTCAAGACTAACCATAGAGCTACAGCAATAAAGATAGAATAGCATCCAGAAACAGACTCATATATATACTGTCAACAGATTTTCAACATATGTCAATGCAATTCCAAACATCTTCAATAAATGATGTTGGAACAATTAGTGAGTCATGTGGAAAAAAATTAACTTGAAATGGATTGGAAACCTAATATACAATTAAAATTCTAATATATTTATATATACACACATATAAAATATATGACAATATATATTTTATGAATATATGGGATTCTCAGGTGGCTCAGTGGTAAAGAATCCACTTGTCAATGCAGGAGATTCAGGAGATGTGGGATGGGTCCCTGAGTTGGGCAGATCCCCTGGAGGAGGAAATGGCAACCCACTCCAGTATCCTTGCCAGGAAAATTCCAAGGACAGGAGAGGGCTACAGTCTGTGGAGTCGCAGACTCAGACACGACTGAGTGTGCACACACATACATGAACATATACATATATGAATGAAAGTCTTCATGACCTTAGGGTTAGATAAAGATTTCTTAGGTAAGACACGAAGAGCCTAAACCATAGACACGGTTAATATAATGGACTTAATACAAATTAAAAACTGCTCTTTGAAAGACGTCAAATGATGAGCTGCAGAACATGAGAAAACATTCAGTACACATGTATCTATCACATAACACATATCCAAAAATAGGCAAGGAACTATTTCAATAAGACAAACAAAAAAACTGGAAAATAGGCAAAAAAAATCTGGACAAATCAACAAAAAAGATATAATGGTTTTTTAAAAATAATAAAAAGGAAAAAGACATACAAATAATAAATAAGCATATAAAGATGCTCATCATCATTAGTCAAGAAGATGTTACACATAAAACTTGTGAGATAACCACTCACACCTACTAAAATGGCTAAAACAAAAACAAGGAAAACTCTGGCAATACCTAATGCTGTCAAGAATGTTAAGCAAATGAACATTCTCTCATGTTACTGAAGGGAATGCAAAATGGCAAAGCAACTTGGGAAGACACTTTGGCAGTTTCTTAGAAAATTATACCTACCCTTAACAATACGACGACCCAGCAATCCCACTCCTAGGTATTTATCCAAGTGAATTACAATCTTACATTTACACAAAGTGAAGTCAAAGTGAAAGTCACTCAGTTGTGTCCAGCTCTTTGAGATTCCATGGACTGTATAGTCCATGGGATTCTCCAGGCCAGAATACTGGAGAGGGTAGCCTTTTCCTTCTCCAGGGGATCTTCCAGACCCAGGGATGGAACACAGGTCTCCTGTACTGCAGGCAGATTCTTTACCAGCTGAGCCACAAGGGAAGCCCATCTATATGCAAATGTTTAAAATGACATTATTCATAATTGGCAAAAAGCAGAAACAGTCCAAATGTTCTTTAACAGGTAAATGAAGAAACTGTGTTACATCCAATACAGTGGAATACGTAGCAAAATAAAGGAACAAAGTAGAGATATATACAACGTGTGTAAATGCTAGATGCATTTTGCTAAGTGAGAGAAGTCAGACCAAAAGGCTACAGGGACAGAAAGCAGATCAGTGAGAGTGGCTGACTTCAAAGGGTGATTTACGGAGTGACGAACTGTTCTGATCATGACTGTGATAGGACACACAACCATGCATTTATCAAAGATAGGAGGCTCACATACCACACAGAGTGAACTATCCTGCATACGAAGGAAAAAAAAGCCTACAGTGATATAAAGCAGACAACAGTGGCTAGGGCTTGTGATAGGCCCGACTACAAAAGAACACTATAGAAAAAATTTTTTGGCAACTTAGAAGTTGCATATCTAGACTGTGGTACAGCTTAAACAATTACATGCATCCATCAAAACTTATAGAACCGTATAATGAGTAAAATTCACTGTATATAAAATTATACCCAATAATGCTGATATATTCTTAAAACATATACACTTACCCAGAATGGCTAAAATTAAAAGACTGACACCATCAAATATTGTCAAAGGTGTGGTGCCATCCAGAATTTATGTACTGTTGATGAGAATGTAAAATGATAAAAGCATTGTGGGAAAAGTTCTGGCAATAAAACCAAACATACACCTAACCCAGCCATTCTATTCCTAAGTATTTACTCAAGAGAAATGAAAGTATATTCATGCAAAGAGTAATTCATAAATATTCATAGCTGCTTTATTCATAATAGCTCCAAACCAGAAACAACACAAATGTCCATCAAAAGGTGAATAGATTTTGAAAACACAGTATATTTATAGTATGAAATAGCACTCTACAATATAAAGGAACTCGTAATGCACGCAACAATATGGTCAAAACTCATCAATTGTTAACTTTAAAAGTTTAGTGTATGTGATTTAACTCCAAAAATTTTTTTAAATCCAGAACAAAAATTCACTGATAAATGTGACTACAAATAATTTTTTTTTAAATATTGTGTGTAGCAAGTCCTGATAGTAAGTCAAAACCAGTGGAAAATACTTGCACCTTACATGACAAAAGGCTAATCTCCCTAAAATTTAGCTTGCAAAAAATGTCAAGGGAAATATATCAAAACTTCAATAGAAAAATCAGTTAAGACACGAACAGATATTCCACAAGGAAAAACATAAAAATGACCATTAAATATACTAAGAGATGCTCAACTTCACTCATATAACAAAATCCCAAACTAACATACAGAGATATAGCAGACCTTGCTACTGACATTACAAAAAAAGGCAACAGACTTCATGTGCCTCCTTGTGGCATTTATACCATCTATCATTTATGTGGGAAAAAAAGTATAAAAATACCCAAATCAAGATCTAATTACCAATTTATAGGAAACAGAGAAGACAGAGAAAAGAATATGTTCAACTATATCAAAGATTCAAATAGAAAAAATTCACACTCTTGAAGTTTCTCAGGACAAACAACATGGTTTTTTCAGAAATAAATTCCAAAGGAGCAGTGGGAAAGAAACTGGTGGAAGAGCCTATAGAATAAAAGACCTGAAAAGACATAATCACAACATGTGGACCTTATCTTGTTAATAACAACAACACTGGTTTATCCAAGGAAACTGGATATTTGAATACTGCCTCAAAGTATTAAGGAAACAGCTAATTTTTTTTTCCAGTGCAATGACATCGTGGTTATATTACTAAGAAAACGGATCCTTATAATCTAGAGATTTATTCACACAAAGTGTTACCTGAATAATCTGGAAGGAGGGAAGGATAAAGGAGGGATGTGGCCCAGGTTGATATCTGTTGGGGCTAAATGTTGGGTACTGTTATACCATTCTGTCTACTTCTGTGGATATTCACAGCTCTTCATTACAAAAAGAAAAGTTCCCCGCAAAATCTATACTGCACAGAGATACCATTTCTCATCTCTGAGACTGGCAAAAATTGAAAAGTTTGATAATATGCTTTAATAGTAAGGCTGTGAGAAAATAGGAACTCTCAAATTGCTGGTGGGAATGCAGAATGGTACAGCCCTACTAAGGTGAATTTGGGATCATTTAACAAAATCAAATGTGCATTTCTCCTATGACTGACAATCCTACTTGCTATTGTAATTCTGACTTTATTTAAATGATAGTACTTCATGTACCTAAACAATAGGACAATGCAAACATACTGATGCTATGATTATATTTAAAATAAAATAAAACAATTTTTATTTGCTATTAGGAATCTGAATTTTCACAGTAAAAGAAAAAATATACAAATGCAACACAAAAGGAAAAATTCTACACAATGCATCTGAATTAGTATGATGGAACACTATGACAAACCTCAGTTCAGCTCAGTCCCTCAGTCATGTCCAACTCTTTGCGACCCCGTGGACTGTAGCATACCAGGCCTCCCTGTCCATCACTAACTCCCAGATCCACCCAAACTCATATCCATTGAGTCAGTGATGCCATCCAACCATCTTATCCTCGGTAGTCCCCTTCTTCTCCCTCCTTCAATCTTTCCCAGTATCAGGGTCTTTTCAATAAGTCAGTTCTTCGCATGAGGCGGCCAAAATACTGGACTTTCAGCTTCAGCATCAGTGCTTCCAACAAATATTCAGGACTGATTTCCTTTAGGATGGACTGACTGGATCTCCTTGCAGTTCAAGGGACTCTCAAGACTCTTCTCCAATACCACAGTTTAAAATCATCAATTCTTCAGCACTCAGCTGTCTTTATGGTCCAACTCTCACATCCATATATGACTACTGGAAAAACCATAGCTTTGACCAGACAGACCTTTGTTGGCAAAGTAATGTCTCTGCTTTTTAATATGCTGTCTAGGTTGGTCATAACTTTTCTTTCAAGGAGCAAGTGTCTTTTAATTTCATGGCTGCAGCCACCATCTGCAGTCATTTTGGAGCCCCCCAAAATAAAGTCTGACACTGTTTTTACTCTTTCCCCATCTATTTCCCATGAAGTGATGGGACCAGATGCCATGATCTTCGTTTTCTGAATGTTGAGCTTTAAGCCAACTTTGTCACTCTCCTCTTTGACTTTCATCAAGAGGCTCTTTAGTTCTTCTTCACTTTCTGCCATAAGGGTGGTGTCATCTGCATATCTGAGGTTATTGATATTTCTCCCAGCAATCTTGATTCCATCTTGTGCTTCATCCAGCCAGGCATTTCATGTGATGTACTCTGCATATAAGTTAAATAAGCAGGGTGACAGTATACAGCCTTGATGTACTCCTTTCCCTATTTGGAACTAGTCTATTGTTCCATGTCTAGTTCTAACTGTTGCTTCCTGACCTGCATACAGATTTCTCAAGAGGCAGGTCAGGTGGTCTACTATTCCCATCTCTTTCAGAATTTTTCAGTTTTTTGTGATCCACACAGTCAAAGGCTTTGGCATAGTCAATAAAGCAGAAATAGATGTTCTTCTGGAACTCTCTTGCTTTTTTGATGATCCAGCAGATGCTGGCAATTTGATCACTGATTCCTCTGCCTTTTCTAAAACCAGCTTGAACATCTGGAAGCTCACAGTTCACATACTATTGAAGCCTGGCTTGGAGAATTTTGAGCATTACTTTACTCTTGAGAAGCCTATATGCAGGTCAGGAAGCAACAGTTAGAACTGGACATGGAACAAACAACAGACTGGTTCCAAATAGGGAAAGGAGTAGGTCAAGGCTGTATATTGTCACCCTGCTTATTTAACTTATATGCAGAGTACATCATGAGAAATGCTGGGCTGGATGAAGCACAAGCTGGAATCAAGATTGCCGGGAGAAATATCAATAACCTCAGATATGCAGATGACACCACCCTTATGGCAGAAAGTGAAAAAGAGCTAAAGAGCCTCTTGATGAAAGTGAAAGAGGCGAGTAAAAAAGTTGGCTTAAAACTCAACATTCAGAAATCTAAGATATGGCATTCGGTCCCATCACTTCATGGCAAGTAGATGGGGAAAGAGTGGAAACAGTGTCAGACTTTATTTTTTGGGGCTCCAAAATCACTGCAGATGGTGATTGCAGCCATTAAATTAAAAGATGCTTACTCCTTGGAAGGAAAGTTATGACCAACCTAGATAGCGTATTGAAAAGCAGAGATATTACTGTGCCAACGAAGGTCCATCTAGTCAAGGCTATGGTTTTTCCAGTGGTCATGTATGGATGTGAGAACTGGACTGTGAAGAAAGCTGAGCGCTGAAGAATTGATGCTTTTGAACTATGGTGTTGGAAAAGACTCTTGAGAGTCCCTTGGACTGCAAGGAGATCCAACCAGTCCATCCTAAAGGAGATCCTGTCCTGGGTGTTCTTTGGAGGACTGATGCTGAAGCTGAAATTCCAATACTTTGGCCACCTCATGCAAAGACTTGACTCACTGGAGAAGAACCTGATCCTGGGAGGGATTGGAGGCAGGAGGAGAAGGGGACAACAGAGGATGAGATAGCTGGATGTCATCGCCGACTTGATGGACATGAGTTTGAATGAACTCCAAGGGCTGGTGATAGATGGGGAAGCCTGGCATGCTGTGATTCATGGGGTCGCGAAGAGTGGGACATGACTGACCAACTGAACTGAACTTACTAGTGTGTGAGATGAGTGCAATTGTGCCGTAGTTTGAACATTCTTTGGTACTGCCTTTCTTTGGGATTGGAATGAAAACTGACCTTTCCAGTCCTGTGGCCACTGCTGAGTTTTCCAAATTTGCTGGCATATTGAGTGCAGCACTTTCACAGCATCATCTCTCAGGGTTTGAAATAGCTCAACTGGAATTCTATCACCTCCACTAGCTTTGTTCTTAGTGATGCTTGCTATGGCCCACTTGACTCCACATTCCAGGATGTCTAGCTCTAGGTGAGTGATCACACCATCATGATGATCTGGGTCATGAAGATCTTTTTTGTATAGCTTTTCCATGTAGTCTTGCCACCTCTTCTTAGTATCTTCTGCTTGTTAGGTCCATACCATTTCTGTCCTTTATTGAGCCCATCTTTGCATGAAATGTTCCCTTGGTATCTCTAATTTTCTTGAAGAGATCTCTAGTCTTTCCCATTCTATTGTTTTCCTCTATTTCTTTGCATTGATCACTGAGGAAGGCTTTCTCATCTCTCCTCAGTAGTCTTTGGAACTCTGTATTCAAATGTGTGTATCTTTCCTTTTCTCCTTCGCTTTTGCTTATCTTTTTTTCACAGCTATTTGTAAAGTCTCCTCAGACAACCATTTTCCCTTTTTGCATTTCTTTTTCTTAGGGGCAGTCTGGATACCTGTCTCCTGTCATGAACCTCTGTCCATCATTCTTTGGCACTCTATCAGATCCAGTCCCTTGAACCTGTCACTTTCACTGTATAATTGTAAGGGATTTGACTTAGGTCCTACCTGAAGGGTCTAGTGGTTTTCCCTACTTTCTTCAATTTAAGTCTGAATTTGGCCATAAGGAGTTCATGATTTGAGCCAGTCAGCTCCCAGTCTTGTTTTTGCTGACTATATACAGCTTCTCCATATTTGGCTGCAAAGAATATAATCAATCTGATTTTGGTATTGACCATCTGGTGATGTCCATGTGTAGAGTCTTCTCTGGTGTTGTTGGAAGATAGTGTTTGCTATGACCAGTGCGTTCTCTTGGCAAAACTCTATTAGTCTTTGCCCTGCTTCATTCTGTACTTCAAGATCAAATTTGCCTGTTACTCCAGGTGTTTCTTGACTTCCTACTTTTGCATTTCAGTCCCCTATAATGAAAAGATCACCTTTTGGGGGGTGCTAGTTCTAGAAGGTCTTGGAGGTCTTCATAGAACTGTTTAACTTCAGCTTCTTCAGCATTACTGGTCGGGGCATAGACTTGGATTACCGTGATATTGAATGGTTTGTCTTGGAAATGAACAGAGATCATTTTGTCATTTTTGACTTTGCATCCAAATACTACATTTTGGACTCTTCTGTGACTATGATGGCTACTCCATTTCTTCTAAGGTATTCTTGCCCACAGTAGTAGATATAATGGTCATCTGAGTTAAATTCACCCATTCCAGTCCAGTTTAGTTTGCTGATTCCTAAAATGATTCCCACCCATCAGAACAAGACCCAGTTTCCCCCTCATTCTCTACCATCAGGATAAGCCTCTTATCCTTCTTCATCAGAGGGCAGACAGACTGAAAACCACAATCATAGAATACTAACCAATCTGATCATATGGAGCACAGCCTCGTCTAACTCAATGATTAACTATGAGCCATGCCATGTAGGGCCACCCAAGACAGATGGGTCATGGTGCAGAGTTCTGATAAAACGTGGTCCACTGGAGAAGAGAATGGCAAACCACTTCAGTATTCTTGCCTTGAGAACCCCATGAACAGTATGCAAAGGTGGAAAGATAGGACACTGAAAGATGAACTCCCCCAGTCCATAGGTGCCCATTATGCTACTGGAGATCAGTGGAGACATAATCCCGGAAAGAATGAAGAGACAGAGCCAAAGGAAAAACAACACCCAGTTATGGATGTGACTGGTGATAGAAGCAAAGTCCGATGCTGTAAAGAGCAATATTGCATAGGAACCTGGAATGTTAGGTCCATGAGTCAAGGCAAATTGGAAGTGGTCAAAGAGGAGACGACAAGAGTGAACATTGACATCTGAGTAATCATCAAGCTAAAATGGACTGGCATGACAAACCTAGATAGCATATTAAAAAGCAGAGATATTACTTCGCTGAGAAAGGTCTGTATAGTCAAAGCTATGATTTTCCCTGTATGGATGTGAGAGTTGGACCATAAAGAAAGCTGAGTGCTGAAGAATTGATGATTTTGAACTCTGGTATTGGAGAAGA
Organism: Madoqua kirkii; assembly: GCA_006408675.1. NCBI lineage: Eukaryota > Metazoa > Chordata > Mammalia > Artiodactyla > Bovidae > Madoqua > Madoqua kirkii. The sequence continues at coordinate 24,948 of SJYC01071865.1, forward strand.
CTCTTGTGAGTGCTTTGGACTGCAAAGAGATCCAACCAGTCCATCCTAAAGGAAGTCAACCCTGAATATTCACCAGAACAATAATGCGGAATCTGAAGCTCCAATATTTTGGCCACCTGATGCAAAGAGCTGCTGACTCAATGTAAAAGAGGCCGATGCTGGGGAAGATTGAAGACAAAAGGAGAAGGAGGTGGCAGAGGATGAGATGGTTGGATAGCATTACTGACTCCATGGACATGAATTTGAGCAAACCTCGGGAGACAGTGGAGGCATCTCACACTTAACAAATTGGGTGCAGATATACCCCCTCGGCAATCTGTTCCCCTCTGTCCTTCCCATATCAGTAAACAGTCACTTCTTCAGCTGTTCAGGCAAAATTTGGAGTCACATTAGATCAAGACTTCTCTCATTCCATGTGCAATCCATAAGCAAATCCTATTTGCTCTATCTTCTAAGTATATCCAAAATCCCACCACTTCTCATCAGATGCATAGCTGCCATCTGGCCCAAGCTACCATTACCTTTCAGATGGATTATTCCAAGGGCTCCCCTCCCGCTTCACTCCATTCTTCCTAAAGCTGTCAGTGATCTCATTAAAACACATAGTCAAGTGTTTATTCAATATTTGCAAGTAAACATTCATTTGATTTAATCCTTATAACAACAATTTTACAGATGAGGAAACCAAAGAATAGAAGATTTTTTGTTTAACTTTTTATTTTGTATTGGAGTATAGCTGATTAACAACGATATGACAGTTTCAGGTGATCAGCAAAGGATCTCAGCCATACATATACATGTATTCATTCTCCCTCAAACTCCCCTCTCACGCAAGTTGCCAAGTAACACTGAGCAGAGTCTCAAGAGTCTTAGTTCCATGACCAGGGATGAACCCAGGCCCCCTACAGTGGAAGTATAGAGTCCTAACCACTGGACCTCCAGGGAATTCCTTTCTCTAAGATCTCTTCCAAAGCACAGAAGGTTTTAAAAATAACTTGGCCAAGGTCACACGATTAAGAAGTAGCAGAGCCAGGATCCAAACCAGGGGAATCTGGCTCTAAACCCCATGCTCTTCAATACTGTATGTCACTCTGCTCAAAAAAAACTCTGCAACTTCAGCTGCTTATTAGAATTACCTGATACTTAGACCAATTAAATCAGAAACTTTGGAGATGGGATCTAAGCCTCGGTACATTTTTAAAGCTCCCCCAATAATTCCCATGTTTGGCCAGGATTAAGAATCATTGTTTTAATTCAATCCCATCGCATTCAAAGTGAAAACCAAAGCTCTTACAAAGATATACAGGTTTCACCTACCCTATTCAACCTGTCCCAAACCCCCTTGATTAGCTACACATCTGGCCACTGGATGCCTACTACACTAGACAAGCTCTCCACTCAGAGCCTTTTCACTCAAATATCACTCTCTCAATGAAGCCTTCTTGACATCCTATCGAAAACTGAAAATGCTCCAAACTGTCCTGCCACTTCCCATCTCCCTGCCCTGCTTCATTCTTCTTAGTATTTACTGTTAACAAACATATCATTTATTATTTATCTATTTCTTGTCTGTTTCCCAACACTGGAAAGTAGGCTTCATGACAGCAACATTTTTATTTTTCCTATTTACTATTGTTTCTCCAGTGGTTAAAACAGTGGCTGGAATATGGAAGGGACCAAGTAACAATTTACTGAATGAAATATTAAGGAATCCATAATTATTGCATCAAATATTAACATTTAAGTTTCCAGACAGAAAGCTCCTTTTTCCTCATCTGATGAGAAATTGTTTAGATTTAACTGATTTGCTTAGATGATGGAACAGATAAAATTATATTATTAAAACCACCACAAAGTCTATCCTTCAGATTTACTTGTGCTCTTAGGAGTGGTTAGAGCATACCAACACTCATAAATTGACGCACACAGTTAAAAACACTTCATCAGTCAGGAACCATGAAGTGAGTAAAAAATAAAAACAAAACAAAAATCAGAAAGAAAGAAAAGAAAATTTAAATTCTGCACAGTGAGACTTCATGAGGCCCACAAGGACTTCAGTACTGTTTGCTGATTCGAAGTTGAGTGGGAGTAGTCTTGTCCCAAAATTGCTGACAAACACAAAGCCAAAGATATACAGACATCAACGATCAAACATCCATGAAGTCTGGCACCAACACCCGCCTCCCCACACACATACAACTCAGGGCTGTGGTACCCTAACCAATGCCTTACCATCATTCCACTCTATACAATCAGTTGACAGAAGACACGAGAAAAAATATAAAGTATTCCAAGTGTTCAGGAAGAACACAGGGAAATGAAGATGCTGTCTACCCACAAACTGTGGAAGGGGGGCCCAAGAGAATCATTCACCAAGATCAGAAGCGCCCACGAGGAGAAGAGGAGAAGAGAGCGTCACCTCATTCTCCAGTTTAATGTCGGCTTATGAGGGAGACTGAGTTACTGTCCCGGGGCCTATGTGAGCAGGCGGACAAGGAGAATTGCTGAGAAATGGCAGGCAGTGCACAGAAAGGGAGCAGACTTAAGCAGCCTGCATGCTGCCATCTGACATCAAGAGGAAATAAGTTTCAGTGAGTTAAGTGAAAATTACGGAAGGTAGCTGGACTTGTCTTTCTTATCTTTGTTATCAAAAAATCTGGGTGGCAGAGTGAAACCTACCTCATCCCCAAACACTCATATGAATCAGTAGGCAGACTGAGAGGACAGGAACAAGGAGGACAGAGCGCAGGTTGGTAAAGGTCTACCCACAGCAAATTTCATATCCAGGGACTGTGCAGTGGGGAGTTTCCCTGCAAGATCTCACCAAAATTTCCAGTTTGGAAGCCTACCAGTCAACATTAACAGCCTGCCGCTGTTAACCAAGAGAGAAATAGTTGCCTTTTCCCATTTTTCTTCTAACTAGTCCCTGGCCAAATAGACTGACAAAGAGGGAAAAGAGGTATCCAGGAAGCATGCAACAACACCTCCCCACTGCAAGTGCTTTGAGGATAAAGTGGCCAGATACTGGGGCAAAGGAGAAGAGGGCCTTTCACAGACTGAAGGTCTAAACTGAAACAGATTAGACTGGAGCTTTTAAAAGCTGTAAATGATAGAAAAGCTACCACTGGCCCATGGAGTCATGAGGCAGCAAGAGGGAAGATCCAACAAAGCATGGTTGAAAGCAGTCAATGCTAAAAAATATTAAGCCTTAAGTCTGGTTTTCACCAAGCTCAGACTGCTCAGTGACCTGAGGACACATGGAACAGCATCACTGCCCTCACTAATGAGAGGAACACCTGATGTGGAAATTCCCAAGGGGAATTTACTGTACCCAGTAAGATGCTACATTAGAAGTACTCTGAGAGTGCTTCCAATTCTAAGTGTCTGTGACTCTCCTTTCTTCAAAAAGAGGTTAAACTTCTTGAATCCAGAATCTAGATCTCAATGGTTAAACTATTCAAGGCAAGGTTGCCCAACAGAGTAAAACCACAACTTTTTGAACAATAAAACTCTCAGATTGATAAGTCTGATAAGAGTTTCATGAAGGAAAAAATAAGACTTCAATATTTTTAAAACTCTCATTACTTAAGTAGACTTTAGTGTTAAAAAAAAATCCTAAATGACTTTGATTTTCTTTTATATTCAACAGAAATTCCAGTTCAAAGAATGTTTACAATATAAAATCCTCAAAATACCATCTTCCTGAATCAAAGCAATTCAGCTAATCAAAGGCTTACCAAAATAAACAGCAAACACATGTTTGCTTAAATATCTTCTAGGAATTACAAACTCATAGAGCAGCTACTAGGGAAAGAAATCATTCAAATGGTTTGGTGTCCCTCATTACGCACAACAAAGTCCTATGGCTATAGCAAATACCAACAATTTTTATTTTTATATTTGAAAAATCCTACACTTTTATGTTTCTAAAAATAATTAAGCATTACAGACAAGTGTCTAAAGCCACAAAAAGTTTCTACTCGAAGAACTCTTTCATGATACCAGTCAATAAATTTCCAAATGCTACGGATTCACAAATGCTCAGAAGAAGTAAAGCTGAATTTTAATATTTATCTCCTACCAAAGCCATTTTATTGTATTATTATAGATCTAAATGTGAGGTGAATCATTTTGAAATTTTAAACCAAATTTTAATTACTATCAAAAGTAAAATGCTCAAGCATGTAAAAAAGCTCAGTTCACAACTTTAGCAGTTATGCCACAGAACTTGGAATTTTCTAATAAAGGCAGAATGTAACTACTGTCACATCTGACTAATTACTACATTTTGTTCAGAAAACTATTTATCTCCCTCATTCTTAAATGACAGTTATTTAAACAAGAATAATTATTTAACATCAAGCAGTGCGTTGATGTGAAAGCCCAAGTTAAATTACACTAATAAATTACTTCACAGATTTTACTCTGGATTACAAACTGTCATCAGCAGAAGTAACTGTGGGTTTGGCAGTAGGGCTGTAAAAACTTTCAGGCTTAAATAAAAGTCTTTTTTTTTTTTTTTTTTAATTTTTTAAGGTGCATTAAATGTTTTTTGACAGAACGCCCTATAAAAAGATAAAATGTTTCCACCTTTCCCAAGTACTTTTCAAGGAGTCTTCAATATCACATCCTATATATTAACAATCAACCTGTGAGTATTGCCCACAGTGACTTTTTAAAGAAAATAACTCAATGCTATTCTTAATGTCCTTAGACAGTTCTAAAAAGGTCCTTCCGGCTTATGGACTCATGGCAGTTTCCTAACAATTGTTTACTTATCCTGTTTCACTGTCTCTCCTAATCTATGACAAATTCTAATTTACACAACAGTTCTTTCCTATTTTGCTATGTTGCTAAAACTTAGGAGAGGGGGGATACAATCCTGCTACTTCCCGCCTTTACCCAAAGCAACAATAAAAATACTAAGTAACAAGATCAAGTGAGATAGAGCAGTTTCATACAAATCACATCTTTGCAATGTCACAAAAGTTATCCACTACTTACCACAAATTCATGGCCATATCCTTTGATATGGGTATACTCTTCAAGAGAACCTTGTCAATGGACACACTGTAGGGTTTACAGCTCTACAAAATTGACTATTAACTCAAATTCTGCTAAGCTTAAATATTCTTGTTTAAATCTACAAATATTCTAACATGTCATTTCCCCTGGGGAGATATGACCAAATTAAGGAATATTTTAAACACTTTGGGGAAATATTTTTTGCCACAAACATGTTAATATGAAAATTTGAGTATGAAAAAAACAGGCTTTTTATTCAGAAAGAATCTTATTTTTTAATAATTCTTCAAAGTCTTTTGCGAAGAAAAACGGTTTTACAAAATTACTTTTTCAAGTTTTTGTCTGCATCATATAAAAAGGGTACCCAAATTTTACTGAGAAGTATTTCAACGGCATTACACTAACCCAGAAAGTTTGGAAGCCGAGTGCCTGGGGGAAATAAAGCCGACTGATCAGTAGTTCCAGGATAAAAGACAAAGGTATAAACCGCATAGTGCGCTATCGGTTCCAGTCATTAAGCACACAGGAAATAAGATTTTTCTAGTTGAAAAACTAATTCACAAACGGCAATGGGTTTGTTAAAGCAAAAAAAATTGTAACAAAACTGACAACGATCAATCGTAAGTAAGAAAACAAGCATTATAAGACTGGAAGGTGAAATAGGAGGGGGGGAAAATGGCACAAATTGCCTGCCTATATCTTCTGTAACTTCCTCTTAGATCTGCCCCCAAACAAGAGCGATCTAGTTTCATTGCTGAGGTGCCCAGCGGGGTCAGATGCTCTGCCATGGGGAACAAAACAACTAGAATTCTACCAAACACCACTTTCATTATGACAACACTCTACCCTCTGATGGTCTGTCCAGGACGGTCAATAGAAAGCATTCGAGAGAAACCACAAACCATTCAAGCAGGTCCCAGAGCGGTGCGACTGGCAGCTGCTGGCCTCTTAAGGTTTCAAGACCTGGCTTCGCCTCCTCCGTCCTACCTGCGTGACCCTGGACGAGTCACTTCCAACTTTTTCCGCCCCATGGTCATCGCACCACGAAGGTGCGAGGGTAAAAAAAAAAAAAAAGGCACGAACACTGCAGGCTGCCGGCGGGGAGACACTGGGCGGAGTCGACTTCTGACTCGGCGAGTCCTAAAGCGAAAGCGCAGGAAAAAGAATAGAAAACCGTGCCCAAAGCAGCTGAGCACCCCCTCCGGGGGGTGGGGGTGGGCACAGCCCCGAAAGTCAGCCCCGCTCGACAGGCGTCGCCGCCGGGAATCCCCACCACCACCCCCGACAGCTGGGCCAACCGGGAGGCGAGGGCGCGACGGTACTTTTGAACCGAGCCTCCGCGGAGCTCCTCGGCGACGGCCGCCCGGGGCGCCCCCCACACCCTCCTCGGCCGGACGCCGCCGAGGGCCGAGGTCAGGAAAACAATGAGGGCTCGGGAGCTGCGCGGGAAGAGACCCCGCCGCCCCTGACCTCGCGCGCGCAGGTGAGCCCGGGCCCCCCGCGGCCTCGCCCAGGTGCAGCCGCGCTGGCCGGCCGACCGACCCCGCCTGAGGAGGCGCCTCGGGGGTCCGGGGACCCCGCGCCGCCGCAGCCCCGCACTCACCGGCCCCTCAAGCCTCCCAGCTTTCGCTTCAGTAGGCGCCGCGCTCCGGGAGCCCGGCCCCGCTCACTCCTGCCCCGGCGCCGCTCCTCACACTCCTCACGCCGAACTTCACGGGCGGCCCTCGGCCCCCGGAGCACCCGCACCACCACGGTCCTGGGAGGGGGGCGGTCTCCCACACGCACCCACAGCTGCCGGGAGCGGCGCCCACGACGGCCCGCCCGCGCACTGCGCACGCGTGCCCGCGCCGCCTCAGCCCCCCAGACGGCGGCCGAGATTCCGGAGCGGGCACTCCCAGCCGGCGGGGGGAGGACTACAAGTCCCAGCAGCCACCGCGCGGACCCCCGGAGGCGTGGCTGGCCGGGCTCTGGGCGTCTCTTGGGTTCCAAGGGGAGGGCCGCGCGCGGAGCTCTGGGCCCTCGCGCTGCGTTGCATCCTGGGATCCGTAGTTTTGGAGGAACCCGGGGCTTGGCTCGCGAGTGGAGCTCAGGGTTCTCTTGTGTCACCGCCGAGAACTTCCAGGCACAGGGATCTTTAAAAATAGGCTTCATTCGCGGCAGACAATTTGTTTGCAAGCAATCCCATAAATCAGTCCGGGAAATGTAAAATTCACAGGCTGCTGGGTGACCTGAGGGAAAAAAACTCTGGGCGTCTCCTGGGTTCCAAGGGGAGGGGCGCGCGCGGAGCTCTGGGCCCTCGCGCTGCGTTGCATCCTGGGATCCGTAGTTTTGAAGGAACGCGGGGCTTGGCTCGCGAGTGGAGCTCATGGTTCTCCTGTGTCACCGCCGAGAAATTCCAGGCACAGGGATCTTTAAAAATAGGCTTCATTCGCGACAGACAATTTGTTTGCAAGCAATCCCATAAATCAGTCCGGGAAATGTAAAATTCACAGGCTGCTGGGTGACCTGAGGGAAAAAATGCTTTACCAGCTTTTCAAGCCAATTCTTTTTTCTCCTAACAATTTCTCTCTTCCTAGAACTAACTCCGCCTCCTATTTACTAGGACAGGAGGCTTAGGGAAACTTAAAGAATGATTAGTCAAAATTCAGTTAGTCGATATTCAATTAGTTGACGGGCTGGAACAGAGATGTCTTATCATAAATATTTATTCTTAAACTGCCATGCCAAATCCCTTGAGAGGCATTAGGCACAACCTTGAGGGTCGTCCTGCCCTCAGGGAGCCTGCAGTTAGTAGCTAGTCCTTAAAACTGTAGGATAAACACAGCTGTTTAGGAAATGGAGAAACCAAGCAAATTAAAGAGATAGTGGGGACGAGTTTCTCAGCAGTTAGGCCTGTGCTTTAGAGCCCACGTGCTACTGAAGCCCTCAGGCTTTAGAGCCCTTGCTCCACCGCAAGAGAAGTCACTGAAATGAGAAGCCTGCACAGAGCAACTGGAGAGCAGTCCCGACTTGCCTCAGCTAGAGAAAAGCCCATCCAACAAGGAAGACCCCGCACAGCCAAAAATAAGCAAATAAAATTATATATTTAAAAAGAGAGCGATGGGGGAGACGGAGAGGTTCTTTGGACCGAATGGTCAG